>PVLD010001605.1:0-194388 GCA_004027595.1 Dinomys branickii | reverse complement strand
GCATGTCTGTATATGGGTCCATACATCTACAATTCGAAGATATCAATGGATAAAGCAACAACTACTGTTGAGACCATATCACCTTGTCTATAGATTAGTTGTGATTGTACTATTTTCTATGATAATGGGTGTCTGTTTGTCAATATGTTTTTGTACTTTTATGTTTCTAAAATAAAAAAAAAAAAGAAAAAAAAAGAAAATGGTACTCATCTCAAAGATGGGTATAAATAATAATGACTAATTGTACAGATGTATTTAAGCAGCGGTTGTTATATAAAAGCTACTCAATAAGTATCTACTGACTTAGATTTAGATTGAATTGTGCTTTGGGGTGTGAGGGCCATGTGTTTGTTCATGTTCGTTTCAGCACATTTAAAGGAGACCAGACTTGGAAAGACCACCTCTGCCAGACTTTGTCAAAGTCCAGCCCAGAGTGTGTGTGCAGCTCAGGGAGATCAAACCTAGAGAAATGTGCTGGAGGGCACTAGAGGAGGGACCTTTAGAGACCAGCCACTGAGACTGAGAGAGCTAAGGGTCAGTGAAGAAAGATCACAATGAACCAGAGTTTAAAAGAACCATTCATGCTTCTCTTTCATTGGAGGGTGAATGTGAATCATTAAAGACTTGGTAAGATTTTTTGAGGAGGGTGCTTCCCCTTAAATTACTGGGTAATTTGCAAAACAGGTGACACTCCTGGAATTGAATGTATTTTCTTGGGTCTCTTTATTCATTAATTTCCTTTCCTATTTTAAAGAGTGTACTATCATGAGCCCCTTACATCATTAGTGGAATAAGGTGGAGGGAATGACAATAAAATGCAGTTAGGAACAAGAAATTGCAAGTTTAGTGGGGAGGGAGTTGAAGAGGGCAAGAAGCTTCTTTGGAAGCTGAAATCACAGTGCCCAGTGAGGCTGTGTGGGATATGGGGGGAGCATCAATCAGGTCAAAGATCTGAGGTGCGGCCAGCAAACCCAGGCAGACCATGGAGTGACCAGGGGCTTTGGGTGAGCTCTGCCCGTTCCACTTGGTTTTTTCCAGGTTGGTTGTTGGTGTCTGTCTGACTATTTTCTGTATTAATGAGTATCCCCATAATATATTTTCTGCGACAGATCACTAATATTTATTGAGTACAACACAGTACAGGTGTGTAGAGATGTTCAGAGGGAAAGAACAGATTTCCTTTTACCTAAGTTTATTGGTAGGATTTAGGCGCACATAACAGTCACATTCATCATAGGGGATTTTTACCTGGACATGAGTCAAGGTCCTCCTGTTGTCTCCCCCTCCCTTCAAACCCACCCCATTCATGAAGCTCTGTTTCCATTTTATCCTTCATTTCTCATTCTTCTTTTCCTTTCCTTTCTTCAGTTTCCTCTCCCTCCCCTTCATTTGTAATATTTATTATGCATTTTGGTTCTTATTTACACTTTCAGATTCTTACATCAGAGAGATAATGTGATATTTACCCATATGTCTGATTTATTTCACTCACAATTGTGGTCTCAAAGTCCATCCATTTAGCTATAAATGTCTCCATTCTATCCTTCTTTATGGCTAAATAATTCTCCATTTCATAAAAAAATCTTTTTATCCTTTCATCAGTTGATGCACATTTGGGTTGATTCCAAGATTTAGCTATTATGTGTTGTGCTGCCATAAACATGGGTGTGCATAAATCACTGTGGTATGGTGCTCTTAATTCTTTCAGTCAGATACAAACTAGGGGAATAACGGAGTCAAATGAGACCTCTAGTCCTAGTTTACTGAGGAATCCCCACACTTGATTTTCACAGTGATTGCACCCAGCTACATTCCCACTAACTGTGGAGAAGAACAGATTTTCTTAATGCTCTATTTGTGAGTCATTTCACTTGTTTAGACTTAAGGAAAAATAGCAGAGCAAGCCTTAGCAGTCTTGTTTTACAAAAATTGAAGGGGAATGTGGGAGTTGTAGAGAGCACTTAAAACTAAGAAAAGTAATAAAAGCAGAGGAATGAAGCATAAATATTAAGCAAGTTCATCAATTAATATATACCATTTTATTAACTAGAGACAGGTCAACTGTGTTCCTCTATGCACAGCAAAGTACAGAAAATTGAATTGTGATTCCCATTTTTATCCTCCATGAATTAAAGTGGAAATTGAGGATCATTTAAAAGTGAAAGAATTTGTGAGTGGAAGTCAAGGAAGGATTTGCAATCCCCAAATGATGTCTTAGTGAAAGTTACTCAGTTCAATTCCCTGCTGTTGACACATAACCAAAGCTCTTCTCTTTTAAGCATTCATTGACCCTTACTGTATTAGGCAAGGGTATGAAAAACCAATCTACTGTGATTAAAAACTCCACAAGGGGTGGTTGTTACAAGAAAGCAGGGATAATGCATAGAAATTCAGGGCAGGAATGAAGCTGAATTTAGGAAGCCCTGTGCATGGGTGACAACTGGTGGTCAACTCCTAACACCCAGTTTGACTGAACCAGCATAGTGCTGGGTGTGGGAGGTGCATTTGAGGATTGTTGCCAGCAGCATAAGAGGCAGAACTGGAAAGGAAAATGTTTGAGGTTGTTGGGAGCTGGAAGAAGCTGTTGGGTGCTGTTAGAAGCTGTAAGGAGCTGTTTGTTCTCTTGGAGGAGCTCGTCATGTTGGCTTCCCTGATGAACTCAGCTATTATCATCTGAAGAGCCGAGGACCTTGTTGTTGCTGAGAATGGCTTCAGCTCATTTTGGGGGAGCTCTGGTCTTCACTCTGAGCATTGCTTCCTGGCTCTGGATTGGAAGATGGTGCACTGCTCAGTCTCCTGGAGAAGCTTGTCGCATTAGCTTCTCTTGAGGGGAACTCAGCTGTCTTCATCATTGGAGGAGCTCAGGACCTCACTGTTGCGGAGGATGGCTGCGGTACTTTTCAGGGGAGCTCTGGTTCTTATTTTGAGTGTTGCTTCCTGGTTCTAGTTCAGATGTCTCAGCCTTTAGCTGAGCCTTTAGCTGAGCCTTTAGCTCATCCTGCCAGCACAGATCCTTCATCCCACTGACACAGATTTTCTAGCATCCAGCACTGAGCTTTATGTCTTCCCAGCACAGATTCATGAAACAGGCCTGCATGAGACATTATTGTGGGCTCTTGACCTCCGGTTGGACTCATAGTATGCACTGTTATGGGCTCTAAGTCATCAGCTGGACTCATGTAGAACATTACCATGGGATCCAGACCCTCTGCTGGATTCTTTGGTCTCTAGTGTGTTGACAGATTCCCTGCATTCTCTTTGTATATGATTCTTTGGGTGGCTATTATAAATGATCTACAAAACACGTGTCCTGTATTATATTGTCCCCCTTGCAAAAACCCCAAACTACAATACTATGGCTCACATATCTACAGTAGAGCTCTACATCCTTCTGGAAGGCTGGCCCACTGTCCAAATTACAGAGAAACTGCATAGTATGAGTCAATGTCCACTTCAGCCCAAGCAGGTATAGCCAGAATTAGGGGCATGCCTCTGGTCATGCAGTAAAATAAAGCTATTAGGGATCTACTTCATTATAGTCACAGGAGTTCTCATGATACGGGCAGGCACTGCATAAATTAAACTACTCTGCTGTTAGCACTCAGCCCCCCCCCAAAGATGCTTATCCTCTTCCATGTGTTCCAGAAGAAAATGGTAGATAAAAATACAAAGAATTAGCTCTTGTTCTGTCTTCAAATAACAACTTGCAAATCCTGTTATTCCATCTTATTCTACAAAAGAAATGAGATGCTTCTATTAATTCAATGTACTTGCTTTGGAGAGCAAAGTCAGAACTGCTTGATCTTCCCATATTTTGAAGATCTGACACTAAGTCATTTTAAAGCCAAACAGTAAATACAAATGGACAGTATTTTCATAGAAGTTTTAAGTAAGGCTTATGATGTATGTGTTTATACCTATGCTGATGCCAGGGATAGGCAAGGGGTCTCCTATAGCGATTTGCCAGTTATGAAATAGCTTTTCAGGCCATACTGAAGGAGAAAAGAAAACTAGTAGAGAGTGTGTAGTCATGTTGTGGGTATATTTTTAAAAAGAATGAACAACTGGCCTATATTTTTAGAGACTCTGTCTTGCAAAAGAATTCATTAGATTTTGGATTCCCTGTGTTTGATGCTGAAACCTCACACTAAGTCTCCAATCTGATTACTTAAAATGAGAAAAGCGAATGCAGTCAGCATTTGCATCCCCGACGTGTCAGTTGGAGGCTTCTTCTAGCGTCTATATGTAGGTCACTCAGGTCAATGTGCATAAAAGCGATATCTTCAGGCAACTGGAGGGTGAATCTTGAAAGACTTCCTGCATTTTTTCCAGAGAACAATAAAAAGACCATCTTCTTATTTTTGACATTCACGGACCACCGCTGGACATGAAACCCATTACTACTACTAAGATTCAACAGTTTCTAGCAGCCAGGCTCACTTTTTGAAAGTTAGAGACTGGTGACGTTCATGGTCTAATTTAACTGCACGTGGGACAGCCAAAGGCACCATGGAGATACCACTGTAAATTGAGGGAATTATCCTGTAGAAGAGATGTGAAATGATATGTAGCCAAATTCTCTAACCTCCAGTAAGCTAAACTATATACCATTTCCAAACAATTAACTGAATGTGTTAAAAACATATGAATCTCTAAAAAATAATGAACTTGGGGACATTAGATTGTTTTAAAATAACACAAAACATGGTAGAAAGGTCTTGGAAACGAATCCTTGCCCTTCCCACCTTCTGGAATTATTGGTGGTTGAATACTTTCAAACTAAACTGTTGAAGGAAGAGAGCATGGTTGCCTTTAAAAATACTACTTCTTGGATATTATTTTGTTTTGCCTTTAATTCATTGCAAATACAAATACCCATAAAACATTAAGATTAAATGTGAAATAGGATTTTACTGGATCTTTGCCCAGTGGAATCACACAGAAAGGATAAAAGGATAAAAATTCTTTCAAGGGCAACATCAGCAACGAAGCAGTGATTTGGGCAGCGGTGATTTTACAGTTATCATTTAGGGCACGGGAGATGAGGGAGGGGAAAACACACGTTTCCCTGCATTTATTATTTTTTTTTGGCGGTACTGGGGATTGAACTCAGGACCCTGCGCTTGCTAGGCAGGCACTTATTCCACTGAGCTATATCCCCAGCTCCTTAAAATATCTGCCCCTATATAAAGCATAGGGTAATACGGGGCTAGACGAGGACATTTTTTTTTTTTTTTCCAGTACCAGGGATTGAACTCAGGACCTTGCGCTTACCAGGCAAGCGCTTATGCCACTGAGCTATATCCCCAGCCCTCCCTGCATTTAAACAGCAAACAAAAACTTTCTTTTTTGTGGCTCTGTATTGACATACAGTAATAGCTTTACAATCTAGTCTTTCCGGGTCAGAGTAACTAAATAGTATGCTCTTATTTACCTGATAAATTCCCTCCAATCTAGTCTTTCCGGGTCAGAGTAACTAAATAGTATGCTCTTATTTACCTGATAAATTCTCTCCAGAGACTAGGTCTATGGAGTGCAATTTATTGTCATATCCTATTAAGAATGTGTATAATATATTCCAAAACTTTTACCTTCTTTTTCAGGGACAAGGTGGGAACTATTAAATTTTTAAAAAGTGAGTTAGTTCATGTCACATCAGAATATATTTTTTCCTTTTTGAAAATCAGTACATGTTTGTGACCCACCAAGTCCTTACTGTGAGGAGTTGGTACTGTGCACATGGTATCTTCATCCTTTCCACTTTCCGTCCCCCTCCCTTCATTCTGAGATCCCCTTCCCACCTCCGAAGGGTCTGCCCTGTTTCTCTCCACCTTTTCTATTGTACTCTTTCAATTGTTTTTACTTTGGATTTCTCATATAAGCGAAATCATTCCATATTTAATGTTCTGCATCTAATTTATTTCTTTGCTATATTATCTACTCACTGTTCCTGTCCTGATATACACTTCCTTTTTCATCCCTCTACTCATGTGACATTAAAATTTATAAAACTCATATAAACAAATGGATGGTGTTAGTGCAGTTAACTTGTGCCTTTGCACACCCTAACGATAGGGAATGATTTTGCCACACTGATTGCCCCCAGAACTTCCAGTGCTCTTATACCCAAATTTGCAGCTCAGTAGGCTCACTTCCGTAAGAGTTCTTTGCAGTCTAACTGCAGATATCGATGGACCATGTGTTACTTTGGGAACAACAGCTGACTTGTGTCCTTCTTGGAATAATTGGAAAATCTCCAATCTCCTCTTCGGTCAAGTTGGCAGACAGAAGATTACAGAATATTTGCTAGGCCCTGTGGTGGACACCTGAATTCTTAGTCTCTGGAGTCTGAGGGAGGATGATCATGGTGAGTTCAAAGTCAGCTTGGGATACATAGTGAATTCAAGACCAGCCTGTACTACATAGTGAGGACTTGTCTCAAAGATACCAACCAGCCAAATAAAAAATGATAAAACAAAAAACCAAAATGCCTTTCATTAGAAATTCTATATATTCTCTTAAGTGCTTTCAGTTTGCTTGGCATAGCAGCATTCATTTATAAGCTATTTCTCAGGAGACTTTCAGCCAGGAAGTACATGTGGCTATATTTTAGCTACTCTGGAAATCTGTATACTCAAGAGAACTTGATCAAAAGATTGTTCAAGGACTACTTCTAGGCTGATAGGAGCCTAGAAGTGAAGAAACCATGAGTTCATAGGTTGTATTTTCCAGTCTCGGGCTTTGACAACTCACTTTTACTCAAGTTGCTCATTGGGTCCTAACTGGGTTTTCTCCTAGGGTAGAAAAATGAGTGTAACTGAAATCAAATGGAACTCAGAACAGTGAAAAGAATCTCAGCACTGCTGGAAATGTGGATGCCCGATACAACTGGGCCTGTGCCAGTACTGGCAAACACCTTACGGAAAAAACAAATGGGGCATCAACCAACACGCCATTTATCACTCTCACAACAGCCCATGGCAGAGCTGTGTTTTGCCACTACACTTGCGCATGCAACTGGGGTCTCCGTCACATGTGTTTCCTTGACAGTTCAGGTGGCAGCTGCCGTGTCCTGAGCTCACCGCCGCTCTCTGCTGCATCTTCCAGCCACTGCCTATGGATGTAGAGCTTCCAGCACAATGAGAGTTTGTGTTAGGAAAATCTTTAGCTGCAGTGGAATCTATGACTTATGAAGTCCTCCAGGCAAAACTGAGCATAAATAATTCTAAAAAGCCGCTTATATGTTTTGAAAAACATTGTACATCCCCAAATAGAAAAGTGGCATATGTTTAATCCAGCGAAGTACATGTCTACGAGTGCAATTAGCTTTCTTTCTCTTCCTCTCAGGCCAGATCACACTAAATTCTGGCCTGAGTTCTAAGATGAGGTATGTACATGTTCTTTGGTAAGTCACCACTGCAGAGTCCCACGAACAAAATCAGAATCACACTTTCTTCTCTGATAATCGATGTTTCAGAGGATTTTGAGATTTGATTTAAAAATCACATGTGTAGGAAGACTGGAACTGACCAGCACTGATGACTGTGTAGGTTGGGTGATGGGGACTTGGGCTCAGCATGGTATTCTCTACTCCTGTATGTTTTGAAATATTCTATAATAAAATGTTTTACAGATACAATAGATGAAAAATCACCTCCTGGGCATCTTTATCAGCAGTCAGGGTACCCAGTTTAGAATTATTTTATACACATTAATTAGAATTACATATACAGAATTTCATAGAACCATGGCAGTGTTGCTCTCAGGAATCTGCATTTTTACTTAGCTCTGTAAGCCTCTCATGTTTGACAGCTATATCTCCACAAGTCCTAGTGGTTGACATCCTTAAATTCTTTTGAGTGGAAGGAGAACCCACTTCTGGTTGGATTGAGGACCTGCAAAGCCCAGGAGCACCCGTGCTACAACTGATGTAGCCTCGTCTTTGTGATACCCTGCGTTGCACTGTCTTGGTCACCCTCCAACACAGAAGCTGTCTATTAAGTGCTGGTGCCTCTTTATTACATCTCAAAACCATCACTGTCCATCTCACCATGATGTGATTCTGTGTAGACTGGGTCTTGGTCACTTCACTTTTGTCCAGATCTTGCTCGAGTTCTTACTGAGTTCATTTACTCCTCCCTCACGTGTTCACTGAGTACCTCCTGTGGGATAGTTCTCTTTCAAGTGTAGCCAACAATAGCAAGAGCCCCTTCCTTTATGGAATTTGTACTTTACAGGGGTATAATTGACACAGTTTTACTTCTAGTAATGAACACAAAGTCAGGGTGTAGCAAATGCTCACTTGTCCAGGAAGGTCTTTCTTAGGAGAAATATTTAAGAGGAGACCTCACGAGTAGAAAAATTTTGAAAAGAATTTTTAGAAAAAGTGTACAGCATGTGCAAAAGTCTGAGGCAGGAAGGTGCTCGGATCAAATAATTGCAAGAAGGCCACTGGGACTGGGTTCCAGAGGTCAAGAGCTGATGCGTCAGGGGGTAAACCTGAGAGAGACCCAGTGGACAGGTGTGGAAAGGCCTTGGAGACCTGACAGTTTGCATCTTATTGTTTAAACTACTTTCTAGAAGCATAATTGACACATAATATACACACTTTTATGTGTTTGGATACATACATACATACCCATGATGTCACGACCATCATTTGTTTTATTATGATTTTTGTGAAAAGAATACTTCATTTCAACCAGTTTTGACATATGTAATGCAGTATTAGATATAGGCAATATGCTATCTAGCAGATCTCCAGGATTCATTCACCGCATGTAACTGAAACTTTGTACCCTTTGGTTAATACCTAGAGACTCTGTTCTCACTGCCTAAATGGCTGGAACCCACCATTCCACTCTCAGCTTCTCATGAGTTTAGCTATTTCCATTTCATTATATAAGTGAGATCATACTGTATTTCCTGTTACTCACTCTCTGCCAGAAACCCGAGATAAGTTATCAAGTAACAAAGGCTTATTTAGACTCAAAGTTCAGAAGATTCAGTCCATTCTCCTGAAACCCATTTTCAGCCTTTGGTGAGACGGCAAGGAGAGCAGGGTGGAGCAGACCGCTCACCGCAGGGCCAGCAAGCAAAAGAAGAGCCAGAAAGGACTCGCTGCCCGCAGATCCCTGAGAGGGCGGGCTGGACGGCCTTGGGGCCTCGCACTGGGCCCCGCTTCCACAAGTGCGGCCGCCTGCCGGGAGCTGCATCTTAACAAGCGAGCCTATAACAGGCGGGCCTTCACCTCTTGTCGCAGTGAGGATATATTGTTCTCATTCTGTGCCTGTGTGTTTTTTAAAGATTTTAAAATTTCTTTTAGAGAGAGTAAACAATTTTAAAAAGTTACAATGATGCAGAATTTCAAAACAAGATGATAGGAAATCAGCAATGCTTGTATTACTTATTGTTATCTTCAAAGCAGTTGTTCAGATTGCCCGATATAGGCATGCATAGTTGATAACAGTTAAGCATTAACTGTTCCTCTCAATAAACCAATAGAAATTAGCAAATCATATAAAATGTCTCTTCCTTCTTTGCTCCTTTTCTCCTTTCTCCCACCCTGATGTTCTACCTTTTGAGCAGTTTCTTTCCCTTGCACAATTATCTATTGTACCTTTTGGATCTTATTTACTCTTTCAGGTTCTTACACTAAGGAGACAACGTTTATTATACATGTGGGTCCGATTTATTTCACTTATATGTGTGGTCTCTAGCTGTATCCACTTACCTATAAAATTCTCAAGCTTATCTTTTTTATAGATGAGTAATACTGCATCACATAAGAAGAACACATTTTTTTATCCATTCCTCAGTTGTTGGATATGTGTGCTATTTCCAAGATTTAGCTATGACAAGTTGCTCTGCTGTAACACGGGTGCACCTATATTGCTGTGGTACAGTGTTGCCATTTCTTCTGGAAAAATACCCAGAAAGGGAACAACATATTTTTAAAGTTTTAACTAGCAAATAATAGTACGTATTTAGGGGACACTGTATATTTCAACACACATGTACAATGTATAATAGTTAAAACTGAGTAGTATTTCTACCTCCTCGAACATTTATCATTCTTATGTGTTAGGACAATCCGGACCCTTCTAGTGATTTTGAAATGTATAATAAATTGTAGACTACAGAGACTGCCCCGTGCTCTAGAATGCTAGTTTGTTTCTCCTGCCTGACTGCACATTGCCACCCATTATCTAAACCCTTTCTAGTCTCCCATCCTACTTCTCACTTCTAGTAACGACTGTCTCCTATGAGATCGACTTTCCCGCACTTATCCTAACCCCTTTCGGCTTCCTCTGTGTGTGTAAGGTGACAGCTGTTGCTGTGTTTTAAAGGCTCGCTAATACTTAATTCCATGTACATGCCACATCATCTCTGCACTCATTTGTTAGGGAACCTTTAGGCTACTTCTGCTTCTTGTCTGTTGTGAATCATGCTGCAACAGATGTGGAAGACAGACGGCAAAGCTGGGATGACAATGACTGTTCTAGTTGTGACTTCTACTTGCAGTTGCGCCAGTCTAACCTAGCACTGTCACGTCACCAGAGACCACGCAACCCTACAGGATCTATAGTCTCCCGTAGTGTGCAAGGAGGTCCTCATATTACATAAATTATTTCTAGTCTCAGAATTTATGCTTAGAAAAGCGAGATAAAACCTAATCCTTGGCAGTGTCTATCATTGCCCTGATGCTTCTTTTTTGCCCTTTGCTTCTTTTCTTTTTTCCTTTGTTTCTTCTTTCTTCCTTTTTACTGAACACCAATCTTAAAGATCCCAGAAAATTATAAGAAAAATGTTTCCTCTTACCCCCGACTGTGCAAGCTTGCAGTGAGCAGATTCGGCCACTAGATGGTGGCTGTATACCAGTACTGTGAAGCAGTAACCGTTCTCTCTGACAAAGGAAACAAAGAATAAATTAATTCATTAAAGAAAGACAGAGTACATGTGCATTTAAAAATCCTTTGTCTGAAACATCAGCAAAAGAAAAAGGATACAAACGGTATCACATGTAGTAGTCTTCTTTCTTTATTTTTTATTCATATTTTTTCTTGAGAGGATTTTTGGCTCATGTTAGAACCATCTTGAGATTGAGGACTCATTTATGTAAGATAGAAATCTCACCGGTTCTGCTGTGGCTATGAAACAGATTTCACCCATTCCTCATTCACCCAAGAAACTGCAAGTTGCTGTATCAGCAGAAAGTATCCACAGGAACTTGCGAAAGTCTTGTAATAGGTGCTCATTACCTCCTACCTTAACAACCAGACGACAGATCAAGCTGTCACTCCTGCATTTATCCAGTACGTAGGAAATATTTTCCTTTGTTTCTCTTTTCTTCAACTTGATCTTCCATTTTTTCACATAAGAAAGGAAGGAAAAACTATCTTCCAGATACCAGCAAGCACAGCATCCTAGTAATGGGAAATGTTAGAGCTGAAAAAGAGAAGGAAGTAGAAATGCAAGTGGGAGTCTTCTGCTTAATTAATTAATTACTTAATTAATTAATTTATACTTTGAAGAGAAAGAAAACCAAAAACAAAATAACAGCAACAAAGACAAAAGCACAACATAAAAATCATAGTGGATTTCAAACAAGATGACAGGAACTAACAGTGGTTGTTATATTACATACTGGGTCTTTGAATTTGAACAAGTTCATGTTTTTAATTCATTTTATGTTCTAGATGGAAAACCTTTGTCCGAGGGACAGCAAGCTAGGATTTTTTCCAAATCTGTGGGTTTTCCATTTACTCTGCTGGTGTTTTCTTTAGATGTGCAAAAACTTTTCAGTAAGATGAGGTCCCAGTTATTGATTCTTTGAAGTGTTTCCCTTGCAGTTTGATTTTTGTTCATGAACTTTCTGCCTACTCCTATGTCTTCAAGATTTTTACGTACTTTCTCTTCCAATAGATTTAGTGTTTCTATTTTAATATTGAGATGTGTGATCCATTTTGACTTGAGTTTGGTGCATGGTGATAGACTTGGGTCTATTTGCAGTCTTCGACAAGAGGCAAGCCAATTTCTCTAACCATTTATTAAAGAGGCTATTCTTCTTCCAGTGAGGTTGTTTGGCCCCTTTGTCAAATATTAGGTGGCTGAGTGTGTTTGTGGTGTGGCTGCATCTTACAGTCTGTTCCATTGATCCTCAGGTCTGTTTTTTAGCCAGTACCAGGTTGATTTTACTACAGGAGCTTTGTAGTATAATTTCAGGTCAGGGATTGTGATTCCACCTGACTTGTCCTTGTTCCCCAGGATTGCTTTTGCTATTCTGGGTCTCTTCTGGTTCCAGATGAATTTAAGGCATGTTTTCTCTAGACGTGTGAGGTATGCTAATGGTAGCTTAATGCAAATTGCATTGAATCTGTACAATGATTATGGTAGTATGGCCATTCTCACAATGTTGGTTCTTCCTAACCATGAGCAGGGAATGTTTTTCAATTTACTGAAATCCTCTTTGATCACTTTTTTCAGAGTACTGTGGTTTTCATTCAATAAATCTTTTACCTCTTTGGTTAGATTGATTCCTAAATATTTCAATTTCTTGGATGCTATTATAAAAGGTATGGTTTCCTTTATTTCTCTCTCAGTCTGTTTGTTGTTTGTGTATAGGAATGCTATTGAGTTTTGAGTGTTGACTTTGTATCCAGCTACTCTGCTGAATTCGTCAATTAATTGAAGGAGTCTTCTTTTGGAGATTTTGGGGTCTTCCATGTAAAGTATCATGTCATCTGCAAATAGTGGTAGATTTACTTCTTCCTTACCTATCCTTATTTTTTTATTTGTCTCTCTTGTCTAATTGCTCTGGCTAATGCTTCAACATAGCTAGAACTATGTTGAGTAGGAGTGGTGACAGTGGACATCCTTGTCTTGTTTCTGACTTTAAAGTGAAAGCTTTCAGATTTTTCCCACTTAGTATGATGTTGGCTGTTGGTTTTTCATAGATGGTTTTAATCAGATTGAGGTAGAGGCCATCTATTCCTATTTTTTCTAGGGTTTTCAACGTGAATGCACATTGGACTTTATCAAAAGCTTTTTCTGCATATATTGAGTTGATCATGTGGTTTTTGTCTTTGGCTCTATTGATATGATGTATTACATTAATTGATTTGTGAATAGTGAACCATCCCTGAATTCCTGGAATGAATCCAACCTGGTGATGGTTTATAATTTTCCTTATGATTCGCTGCATTCTATTTGCTAGTATTTTATTGAGTATCTTTGTATCTATATTCATTAGGGAGATTGGCTAATAGTTCTCTTTCTTGGTTGGGTCTTTCTCAGGTTTTGATATCAGTATAATACTTGCCTCAAGAAATGAGTTAGGGAAAATTCCTTTCTTTTCAATATCATTGAAGAGTTTGAGGAGAGTGTTGGCATTAAATCTTCTCTGAATATTTTATAGATTTCTGCTTTGAATCCATCAAGGCATGGGTTTTCTTTGTCAGTAAGATTTAATGACATTTTCAATCTCATTAATTGATACTGGGTTGTTCAGGATTTTTATATATTCCTGATTCAACTTTGGTAATTCATACATTTCTAGGAATCTGTCCATTTCTTCTGAGTTTTCTATCCTATGAGAGTAAAGATTTTTAAAGTAGGTATTAATGATCTTTTGAATTTCTGTGGGATCTGTAGTGATTTCATCCATTTCATTCCTTATTGCATGAATTTGAGTTCTTTCCTTTCTTTTTTTGATAAGGTTGGCTAGGGGTTTATCAATTTTATTTATTTCTTTGAAGAACCAACTCTTTGATTTACTTATTTTTTTAGTGTTTTCTTCATCTCAATTGCATTAATTTCTGTCATGAGCTTATAATCTCCACCCTTCCTTGGGCTTTTGGCCTGACTTGTTCTCTTTTTCTAAAAGTTTGAGGTGTGGCATAGGCTATTTATTTGCTCTCTTTCTGTTTTCTTTATATGTGAGTTCATCACTATAAATTTCCCTCTGAGGACTGCTTTCATTGCATTCTACAATTTCAGTAGGTTGTATTTGCATTTTCCTTTGTTTGCAGGTATTTTTAAATTTCTTCTTTTATTTCTTGTGTGACCCATTGGTTGTTCAGGAGGTTTCTTATCTAATTTCCAAATATTTATGGAGTTTTTGGAGTTTCCTTTGTCATTAATTTCCAATTTCATTGCAATGTGATCAGATAATATGCATGGGATAATTTCGTTTCTTTTGCATTTTGGTAAGTATTCTCTATGGGCCAGAATGTGGTCTCTTTTTGGGAAAGACCCATGTACAGCTGAGAAAAATGTGCATTCTGATGTTATGGGGTGGAATGCCTCTCTATACATCTACTAAGTCCATTTGTTCACACCTTTGTTTCACATCTGTTATCTCTTTGCTGAGTTTTTGTCCAGTTCACCTGTCTCTTTGTGTCAAAGGGTATTTAGGTCCCCTATAACAATAGTGTCATTAATTATTTGGATTTTCATGTCTGTTAAGATTTTACCTATAAAGTTTAGTGCTCAGTATTTGGTACATATATGTTTAGGATTGTTATCTCTTTCTCTTGTGGCTTTCCCCTAAGTGGTATGTAGTGGCGTTCTTTATTTCTTTTGATGGCTTTCGGATTGAAGTTTACATTATCTGCAAACATAATAGCTACCCCTGCTTTTTTCTGGGAACTTTTGGCATGGAGAATTGTTTTCGTCCTTCAACTTTCAGTCTACAGATTTTTTTTTAAGTAAAGTGTGTTTTCTGTATACAGCATATTGTGGGATTTTGTTTCTTAATCCACTCTGCCAGTCTATTTCTTTTGACTGCTGAATTGAGGCTATTTACATTAATGGTTATAACTGTATATGTTTCCTTATTCTTGTCATACTATTTACTTGTTGCTTTCCTACTTTTTCTATCTGTTTACTTGCACATTCTGTTTGAGGGTTCCTTTCTATTGTTGTTCTTGAGATTGTGGTCTCTGTTTTCTCTGTCTAGAATATCTTTTAGTACTTTTTGTAATGTTGGTTTGACACTCATGAAGTTCTTCAGTTGTTCTTTGTAGCGGAAATATTTTATTTCTCCAGTGAATTTGAAGGATAGTTTTGCAGGATACATCAGTCTGGGTTGGAAGCTCTTTTGTCTCAGAATCTGTAATACCTCGCTCCAATCTCTTCTTGATTTCATGGTTTCTGTTGAGAAGTCTGCTGTGATCTGATGGGTTTTCCTATATAGGTGATCTGTTTCTTTTCTCTAGCAGCTTTTAATATTGTGTTCTTTTGCTGGATATCAGGAATCTTGACTATTATATGTCTGGATGTGGTTTTATTTGGGTTATGGCTTGTTGGAATTCTATATGCCTCGTTTACTGAACATCAGTGTCTTTTATCATGCTTGGGAAATTTTCTGCTATTATTTCTGCAAATATACTTGTTATGTCATTTGTGTTGCCTCCTGCTGTTTCATTGACTCATATTACTTGGAGATTTTTTTTTTCCTCATCTTGCAGCTGTTGGATTGATATTTCCTGGATCATTTATGATTTTGAGAGATTTTTCCTATCATGGTTGCTAACTGCCATGCTGTCTTCAAGTTGTGAAATTCTATCTTCAGCTTCATTGAAGCGGTTTTGCAAACTTTCAATGGAAGTTTTTATTTCCTGGAAATCTCTTTGAGTGTTTTTCATGCATTCTAATTAATCCCTAAATTGCTCATGTAACATTTCCATTTGTTGCCTATGTTCTTTTTTTCTTTTGTCTGTTTCTTCTCTATATGTGTGGAGTATTTCTTCCAGTATTATTTTCCTTTCATTTTTTGTCTGTGAGATTATTTCTGATTTAATCTCTTCTATGGCCTGATGGGAGTTTTTCTTTACTTCCAATGTGATCATTTCAGAAATTCAAGGTATGTGGCTTCCTAGTTCTCCTATATCATTGTTTCCTATAATTTTTCTCTGTGGAGTTTTGTTCTGAGACTGCATTTTGCTCCTGTGTCTTGTCATTTTGGATGTCAGATGAAAAGTCTTGAGCTTTAAACTACCCAGGCAGCTCACAAAGGACTCTAGTGACCCTAGTTTACATGGATATCAAGCTTTTCCCAAGGTGGTAGCAGACCACGAACCACTGTGCCCAGGAACCCCAGGCAGTTGCTGGGGTGTACAACTCAGAGTACACCTGTGGTGGTCAGGGAATGTTGGCCTTTGGTCCCAAGGTCTCCACGCTATGGATAGGAAACTTGTGGGTCTCAGTCTTGAAGCCAGTGGTGGTTAGGCAGGGGCTGCTGCTCTGGGATCCTCAGGTAGCTGGTCAGGGGAGACAAGGCCTCTCCTTCCAGTCCTGAGGACCACAGAGCCTGAGGATTTTTTCACACTGCAGGCCCTAACCACCAACAGGGATCAGCCCTCCCAGTCTGAGCTCCTTTCCTGCCTAAAGGTACACGGTGAAGTGCAGCCACAGGGCTCATCAGCAAGAGGTCCATTCAAAATTGGCACCGCAGGTCAGGTTCCCTCCCTGGTGGAAAGTCTGATGGGCATGGCTGCTCTGATGGCGTCCCCAGGGCAGGCTACTTCCCTGGAATGTTTTGCCAGGCAGAGCACCAGCATGGGCCTTACGCGGCAAGCTGCAGTTTCTCCAACTCCCATTCACGCAGGGGAACCACCATGATAACAAACAGCAAGTAGATGACTGTCCGTGGGCGGGTCCAGTCTCTCCAGTTATTGCAGGAGGACATGTAAGGCATTTCTGCCATTCTGGCTGAGCTCTTCTTGTCTCCACTGGTCAAAGGTGACCTGTACCTCAGCCTCTCACAACCACTCCTGGCGCCTCCTGGAGGAGAAAAGCCACCAGAGTCGTTGTGGACTGCATCCCTACCTTAGCCTCTGGGCCAGACTAGACCCACTCTGCACTGCTGGGTTGGGGCAGGGCACTGGGTGTCATGAGCCAGGCGCCCAATATTGCTTGCTTCTTTATTGGCAGACTGAACACTTGACTTAGTATGCTATCAAGCATGTTCCACGTCTTGGGTGAAAGGTACAGATACGAGCCAGTGTGACTCTACTGTGGTCCTGTGATGACTGGAAAAAAAAAATGAGCATGAGTGTTTTCTTTACCAGAAAATTTTAATGCCTTCTGATAGAAATCTGAGCGTTATACTCTATGCCTTTACCTAAAATCTCCTACTTATTCTAGAAACTAATTGTTTCTTAATTGATTCAAATGAAAGGAATAGAAGAGGAAATGGTTAGGCTTTTTTCCTCCTTTCTGGGAAGAAGATAAAAAGAAGTTATTTCCATTTCTAATCATACAAGTACATTCATTTGGTAACTGGTTAACAAAAGTACATGGATTTCATTCATGTTCAATTTTTATTTTAAAATACCTTCAAGTTTTTTACCATGCTAGGCTTTCTTGGGGTCTCAAATATTGCTTTAAACGTGGGACCCATCTCTACTATGCAGAGATTCTTTCTGCGCTTATATTTTTGAACAGGAAGCAGTCTGAACCATTGTAAACGTGCAGCTGCTGGAAAGAGTCCAACAGCAATATTTCCTCACAACTCCTCCCTGTTCAGTTCTGCTTCTTTGCAAACCCTAATTCAGTGTCAACATAAAATATTACATATAGGTAGATGTTATGGTTTGTGTCTGGATGTTTCTCAAAGACTCATGCAGTCATGGGGCAGCTTTTAGAGTTTATGATTGACTCATGGTCTGAAGTTGGGATTATGGGTGTGAGTGCTGCACCCACCCTGGGGTGGGTAGTTTTGCATACAATGCTAATGAGAGAAAGAGGCTCACTTCCCCCTTTCTCTGTTGCTTTTGCTGTTTCCTACTGCCAGGAATTGTCACCCTTGGCCATGTGCCACTCTGCCTTGGAGCCAGCTAAGTATAGACTGAAAACTCCACAAACTGTGAGCTAAATAAACTTTTCCTTCCTTAATTCTGGATGCAGGATATTTTGTCTCAGCAATGAGAGAAAAGTTACCAAGACAGTAGGTAAATCTTTATATATATTTTCATAAGCCCTATCGATGGACTCACTTTGAAAAAAACTGAAGCTTAGAGATACTTTCAAGCTAATTTCATATCAGTGATGATGTAAGCCATGGAAACTAGGCTCAGATTTTAGTTTGAGGTTTTTCATGTCTTTCCCACTTATGCCACCTCTCAGTTCTGCTAACAGCAGTTCATTAGGAAAGGTGGCTTTGAGATAAGAACTAGTTTTATTTAGCACACTTAGAAATGGCATTCTAACAATAATAACTCCATGAATAGCCTTCTCCTTATTCATGACATGGAGAAGCTCTGTAATTAGTAGGCAGCGTCAGCTCTCTGCTCCAGGCCACTGACAACGAGCACATGAGTATAGGTGTTACTATTCTGGAGTGGAGAATTAATAATTAGGTATTTGGGAAAAGGGCAATGCCTTATCAAATGACAAAGTACTAGCTTTGATATCACTTTGTGCCGTGGTAGGAACCTTCCTAGTGCCTTCTTTTTTCTCATCTAAAGATTAGTAGTTGAGCTTTTCCCTTTTTCTTGTGAAATATCTGTTCTTTTGGGAAACCACTACTAGCATATATTGATAATTTTTTATATCTTATTAAAGGTTGTTCACTGATATTTGGAGGCTCCTGCAGCAACCTGTCACAGTATTATCAGGGAAATTCTAAATTTATTTAGGGAGGAATAATGTCATGAGAAGATTTATTCAGAACTATAAGGGATTGTAATATTGCAAGGAATATTTTTGTCACTGATAAAAGCCTTTGACTCACTTTCTTTCTTTTGCTTTTCTTAGTGCTTTGAAGTCATTTTGAGTGCTCCTTGTCCAAGATCTTGACTTCTAAAAGAAAAACAGCACTGTCATCATTACAATATGGCCAAACAAGACAGGGCAGAGCTCTGGTTCCGAAGTGGAAGAGTAATTCAGGAGGGCCACTTGCCATCTGGGGCAGTTGAATGATGGCTATTATCACAGCTACTCAAGACTGAGTAGTTTAGCAAAATAACAACAACAATGAATCACAAGACTTAGAGTTTCTGAGATGACAAATAACAGATGAGGGGAGTAGCTAGACATACTGTGAAGATATCCCGAGGAATGGAAGTGGCTCCTGGGGAATTGCAGCTCGGGCAAGTCAGGGAATTCTTCCTATGGAAAGTGGGCTTAGTCACAGACACTGAAATTAAGAGGCTGAGGTTGATCTACAGGCCTGGGTTGCCAGCTACTGGTCATAACGATGTGGAATCTGGGCAGATTTATAAGACAAGGACTTGGTAGTAGGACAAGGGTGAAGAATAGATATTTTAACCAGGCCGAAAACTGAAGCTTGATTCTTATGAATGAGGAAATCAGGCAAGGATGAGGGATAAGTGAAGTAAGAAAGGATTCAGAACCCCCCATTCTCCCTGTTTTCTGGGAGATCTTGCCCAGGTCGTTTATCTCTACTTATCTCCATCTTTTCTCCTACGGCATAATAATGATAATACAATTCACTTCAAATTTGTCAAGAAGAGGTTAGTAATATGGGTGAAAAGTTTTAAGTAGTATAAAATAGTATGTAGTTACTGTTCATAAGTTAACATAGTTAATAATTTACTTTCTAAGTACTGTATATTTATGAAAAAATAATACAGTCATTCTTATGAACATTAGAATAGATCATGGCACCATCTCATTTGTGCACGTGTGTGTGTGTTAGTGCTTGTGTGTGTGTGTGTGTGTGCATGAATGTGTGGTGGAAGGGATCATCAGTAATCTGTGACACATATGCTTAATTCTTAGAGAAAGAAAAGACCCTGGGAGAGGAAAGGTTTTAGGTCATTTTTTTCTTGCAACTCAGGAAAAAGTTTGGCTACAAGGCAGTACAGGAAGAGAGACTGAGCTCGTTGTGAGGGAAAATGTTGATGCAGAGGCAGCTGCACTCAAAACAGAGAGACACTCATTATAAGAGAAGCTTTATAACTTGGTTGCGAGGGTCTTTAGGAAAACTATGGTCACTGACCAGGTGCATCATGTCTGCCTACCATGCCACCTATGCAGCCATGTGAGGAAGATGACATCGGGACACAGGACAGTACGCTCCAGGCAAGAGTGAGCAAGGTGCCAACAGCTGCCCCTCCATGAAGACAGAAAGCAGACATGGGTGGACTGACTCCAAGAGGGTCTTTGTAGAATGATGCCAGGGGACACTAGTCATATAGAGACTGTGGCGCAACTGTGGACTTTTAGAATACTTCACTTTACCACTTTTACATGATGTTTGTCAGTTACTTTTTCCTTTAAAACTAATTTGTCACAGTACAGTAGTTTTCACTGTAAAGATCTTTCAGTTCTTTGGTTAGATTGATTCCTAAGTATTTCAGTTTTTTGGATGCTATTGTGAAAGGTGTGGTTTCCTTAATTTCTCTCTCCGTCTGTTTCTTGTTTGTGTATAGCAATGCTATTGATTTTTGAGTGTTGACTTTGCATTCAGCTGTGCTACTGAATTTGGTGATTAATTCAAGGAGTCTTTTGGCGGAGTTTTTGGGGTCTTCCATGTAGTGTATCATGTCATCTGTGAGTAATGATAATTTCACTTCTTCCTTTCCTATCCTTATTCCTTTTATTTCTCTCTCTTGTCTAATAGCTCTGGCTAATGCTTCCAGAACTATGTTAAATAGAAGTGGTGACAGTGGACATCCTTGTCTTGTTCCTGATTTTCAAGTGAAAGCTTTCAGTTTTTGTCCATTTAGGATGATGTTGGCTGTTGGTTTATCATAGATGGCTTTGATTATATTGAGGTAAAGACCATCTATCTCTATTTTTTCCAGGGTTTTTATCATGAATGTATGCTGGCATTTGTCAAAGGTTTTTTCTGCATCTTTTGAGATGATCATGTGGTCTTTGTCTTTGGCTCTATTGATATGGTATATTACATTAATTGATTTGCAAATATTGAACCATCCCTGCATCCCTGGCATGAACCCCACTTGGTCATGGTGTGTAATCTTCTTGATGATTAGCTGCTTTCTATTTGCTAATATTTTATTGAGTATCTTTGCATCTATGTTCATTAGTGAGGTTGGCCTGTAGTTCTTTTTGTTGGTTGGATCTTTCTCTCTGGTTTTGATATCAGTATAATACTTGCCTCCAGAAACGAATTAAGGAGAATTGCTTCATTTTCAATTTCATTGAAGAGTTTGAGAAGAATAGGCATTAAATCTCTGAATTTCTTGTAGAATTCAACTGTGAATCCATCAGGATCTGGGCTTTTCTTTGTTGGTGAGTTTTAATGAAATTTTCAATTTTAATAATAGATATGGGGTTACTTAGTATTTTTATTTGATTAGTACTTTCTTGATTCAACTTTGGTAATTCATACTTATCTAGGAATCTGTCCATTTCTTCTGTAGCTTCCATCCTATAGGAGTAAAGATTTTCAAAGTAGATATTGATGATCTTCTCAATTTCTATAGGATCTGTAGTGATTTCACCCTTTGCATTCCTTATTGAAAACTACTGTATTCTGAAAAAGGAGATTGAAGAAGATTTAAGAAAATGGAAAGATATTCCTTGCTCATGGATAGGAAGAACCAACACTGCAAAAATGGCCTTATTACCAAAATTGTTGTACAGATTCAATGCAGTTCCCATTAACTACATTAGTATACTTCACAGGTCTAGAGAAAACATCCCATAAATTCATCCAGAATAGCAAAAGCAATCCTGGGCAACAAGGGCAAGTCAGGTGGCATTGCAATCCCTGACCTGAAATTATACTACAAAGCTACTGTAATAAAGTCAACCAGGTACTGGCTAAAAAACAGACCAGAGGATCAATGGAACAGACTGGAAGAAACAACCACAACTACAAACACACTCAACCCCCTAATCTTTGACAAAGGTGCTAAACATGTTCACTGAAAAAAAGATAGCCTCTTTAATAAATGGTGCCAGAAAAAATGGCTCTCTACATGATGAAGACTAAAACCAGACCCATAGTCTATCAGTATGCACCAAACTCAAGTCAAATGGATCACAGATCTCAATATTAAAACAGAAACACTAAATACATTGGAAGAGACAGTAGGTAAAAATCTTGTAGACATAGGGGTAGGCAGAGAGTTCATGAACAAAAACCAAGCTGCATGGGAAATATTTCTAAGAATCAATAACTGTTATCTCATCTTGCTGAAGTTCTTGCACATCTAAAGAAATCACCAGCAGAGTAAAAATAAAACCCACAAATTGGGAAAAATTGTAGCTAACTGTCCCTCAGACAAAAGATGTCTATCTAGGACATATAAAGAATTAAAAAAACATCAGCCTTTCCAAATTCAAACACCATATCTAGAAATGGGCATCTGAGATGAATACATACTTCTCAGACAAAGAAATACAAGTGGCAAATAAATACATATGAAAATGTTCAACATCATTAGTCATTTGAGAAATGCAAATTAAAACAACACTGAGATTTAATCTCACCCCAATAAGGATGAATATCATTAAGAAATCAACCAATAACAAATGCTGGCAAGGCTGCGGAGAAAGAGGAACTGTAGTCCGCTTTTGGTGGGAACACAGACTGGTGTAACCCCTGTGGAAATCAGTCTTGAGATCCCTCAGTAAACAACAGGGAATCAAAACATATTGTGAGATATGTACAGGATGCAGAAAAGAGAATATGTAAGAGAAGTTTTCATCAATAAATATGCAGAGTGAGGAAAAGAAAGATCTGAAATAAGTAATCTTGATACCAAAAAGTAGAAGACTTTTGGCCAGAGTAAGTAAAAGAAGAAAATAATGAAAATCAGAACATAAGTTAATAAAATCCAGATTAAAAAAAAATAGAAAATGATAAAATCCAGATTAGAAAATAATAACACCTGCTACTTCTACATGCTTCCTCTTACCTACTAATAGCTTCCTAAGAAAGCATTTTTATAAGACTAAGAACAGGACGCGAATCCTCACTGCTTTTGCTTTTATTTAACATTAGATTGGAAATTATGGCCAGAACAATTAATCAAGAAAAAGCAAAAAAGAGGCATTTAAGTAGAAAAGAGAGCAGTAAAACATTTTTATTTCCAGATGGTGTAATCTTACATGAAAAACCAGAAAGGTGATACAAAACATCTTTTACAACTAAAATAAGAATTCATGGTTGTTGCAGGATGTGAAATCAATATTCTAAAAAAATGGTGTTTCTAAATAAAATAAACAATAATAATTAAGAAAATTCCATTTATGATTTAGGAGTGGCCAGAAAACTTAAACCACTGATAAAAAGTAAAGAAGATAAATGAAAATACAACCTCATTTCAGGAATTGGGAAAATTCATATTATTAAAATGTGCCTCCCACTAAATGCAATTGAAAAATTCAGTGCAATCCCTGCCAGAATTCCAGACATTTTTCAAAGAAATAGATAAAAACAGTCCTAAAATTCATAGAAGACTACCAAAGAACCCAACCAGACAAAACAATCTTGACGGAAAAAAAGCACTTAAACTAAGCTGGAGATATCTCACTACTTGACTTCAAAATATAGTATATTCCTACATTAATAAAGTGGCGTTGACGTAAAGATAGACAGGTAGACCTGACTAAAGAGGTTATACATAAACCCATACATTTATTGTCAATTGTTTTTAATAAAATGACAAAAACAAACAATGGGGAATGGACAGTGTCTTAGTTACTTTTCTCTTGTTGCTGAGACAAAATACCTGAATCCCATTTTTAAGGAAGGAACGTCTTATTTAGCTCACAGTCTGTGGAGGTTTCAGTCCCTAATCAGCTGGCTCCAAGGCAGGGTGGTGTGGCAGAGGGCAACAGCTCATGGCAGCAGAAGACAGCAAAGCAACAGGAGCAAAAACGGAGGCGTGAGAGAGCAGCCTCCCCACCCCCACCCCCCGTCACACTGTATGCAACTACCCGCCCCGAGGCAGGTGTAGCACTCACACCCATAATCCCAGCGCTGGCCCATGAATCATCGGACTGTATGAGGCTTTGGGGAGACATCTAGACACAAACCATAACCTAACAGTTTTTTCCAATAAATAGAATTAAGAAAACTGGGTAGTCATCTGTATGTACAACTTACATGTAGGTTGTGCAACTCTAAATCTACCAGAAGAAAACATATGTAAAATCTTTATGTTAGTTTGGGCAATGATTTTTTGGATTTGACTTCAAAACCACGGCAATCATCAAGAAATAAAAAAAATTAGCAAACGCTGCTGTGAAAAAGAAACTCTCCTACACTGTTGGTGGGAATGCAAACTAGAACCACCACTATGGATATCAGTATGGAGATTTCTCAAATAACTAAAATAAGAAATTTCATGTGATCCAGGTATCCCTTTTCTAGATACCTTCCTCAAAGAGGTAAAGACATCATGCTACAGCAATATATGCATACCAATGCTTACAGAAACATAATTCAGAATAGCTAAATCCTGGAAGCATCCTATATGTCCATTAACAGGTGATCATTAAGGAAAATATGGTATTATACACAGTGGAATACTACATAGTTATAAAGCAGGAAAAACTGGAAATGGGATCGTGTGGAAAGTGCAGCGTCGTGTGAAATAAATCAGACACGGCAGCTTACACGTCAGAGAGGATCTCTCACTCGAGGAAAGCAAAGTACGAACAGAGCGCAGTGAAGTCTGGCTGGAAGGAGACAGGGGAGGGCTGCTCTGCACATGGCAAGCTGACCAAGAGAATGTGAGAGGAGAGGGAAAGCGGGCGGAAATAAGTAGAATAAAGGTAGGCATGAATAAGATTGTAACAATCTAAGGAACCTGAGTATTCTGTCATAAACATGAGGAAGTTTAATAACATCAGCAAGAGCGAGATGGGGAAGGAAGGTTATTGGAGCAGGAAAGGAGGAGGGAAGGGGAAGGGGGTACTGTTGGTATTTTGCTATTGTTTTTTAATTTTTATTCTCTTTAAAATAAAAAAAAATAAAAGAACCAAGCTGCATTATGCCCACGTACCCACTCCCCAGGAGACCTGTAAACTGCACGCAGTGCGAGTGTATACTAAAAAAAAGCACAGACAAGAAAAACAAACACACAAGAGGAATTACATCGTACTAAAACATTCTGCACTGTAAGAGAAACAGTTAACGGAGTAAAGAGACAACCTACCGAATGGAAGAAAGTGTTTGGAGGCTGTCAGGGGTTAAATTCCAAAATAATAAGAGACTCAGTAGCAACAAAACAAATAATCTAATTTAAAAATGAGCCCGAGACCTTAATGAACACATCTAAAGAAAAATGTATGAGTGGCTCGCGGGTATAAGAATTGCTCCTATCACTGTTCATCAGGGAAATAAAAAGTAAAACCACAATGAAATACCACCTCACACTTATTAGAATGGCTATTATCCAAAGAAAGAAAGAAAGTATTAAAGAAAAAATGCGGAAAAGAGAAATTTTGTATTATGGTCGGTGGATGTAAATTAGTATAATCTTTATGGGCAGCAGTATAGAGGTTCCTCAAATATTTAATGATGTCACTGTCAGGTGACTGAGCAACCTCACTTCAGTGTGTATATCGAAGGGGATAAAATCAATTCTCCAAGAATTATTGGTATCCCCATTTTTACTGCAACATTAGTCTGAATAGTGCAGATGTGAAATCAACCTAACTATCCATCAGGGCATAAATGGACAAGGAAAATGAATTTTACATATGTAATAGGATACTTTTCAGGTTTAAAAAAGAAGCAAATGCTGTCACTTGTGACAAACCTCAGTCATATCATAGAATGCAACATAAACCAAGCACAGAAAGACTAATACTACATGAGCTCACTTACATGTGGAATCTAGAACTACTGAACCACAGTATCAGCTATTGATGAGTTTTAATTACTGGGAATAGGGGAGTTGGAATTATGTAGGTTAGGTACAAAGTTCCAGTTGGACAGGATAAGTTTTAGAGATATATATTATAGTGGTTCTAGTCAATAAGAATGTATTCTGTACTTGAAAACTGCTCAGAAGATCTTAAATGTTTTTACTATACACCAAACAACCCCCAATAACTTTATGAAGTGGTAGATGTTAATTTGCTTAGTCTAATAGTTTCAATGTATATGTATATCTCAAAACAGCAAACATTTCACAAGCATGTGAGTAAATGTACATGTTCACAGCCACAAAGTACACATGTAGACTTTTGTAATATTCACTTTACTATACAATAGTATTACATACAGTAGCCTGTAATATAGCACCAATACCAACCACGCATAGCAAAAAACTCTAGAAAAGTTTTGCTCCTTTATGGAGTGACTTGAAATCACTCTAAAAGATGATGGATAAATGTTGGCTAACAATGTTTTGAGATGGTTCCAGACACATTTTTAATGCAGCCATATCCTTCTTGACAATATAAATGGTTCATGTAATAATAAAAAATTTAATAGTTCCTGATAAATTTTTAAAAATTCATTCAAAAATGTTAATATAACATTGAAATCAAACATACTTCATGACAGAAGTGCAATTTGCTTGTTGACAAGCTTTGTAAGCTCTTAAAACAATTAACCTAGTTAATTCATATCTGGTAATGAAAGCACAGATTTAAATTGCACCTTCATAATATTACAGGGGTTATTAGAACATATTAAATATTGCATTTATTTACATAGTGAAACAAAAATACCATATTAACTTATGATTAATAACAGATTGGGCCAGAATATTAGGCAGAAAATTAATTCTATAGTATTAGAAGTCAACAGATAGCTCCTGAGTTACATATATTATCATATTTGAAAACTAGATTTGTGCCTTTCTGGTACATATATATGAAATGTCATCTACAAATAAGACTTTAAGATTAATTGAAAGGCATGTTGTTAGGTGGGGTTTTAGACATGCAGACCTGGCTTCTGCTTTCTTCTATGTTTAGGAAGCTCATGTGTACAATTCTCACCTTCTCATACGAAAAATACCTCTCTTGTTTGTGGTTTCCTGTGGCACACTAAATGTTTTAAGGGATATTAAAGGTACAAGACCTCATCCTCACCGGCAGGGGGCCTCAAGGGAATCAAGAGCAAAGCCCGGATGTTCTGCTCTGGAGTTCCTACGACTACAGGTCAAGTGTCAAATGTACTTAACCTCAGTGATCACGTCTGTGAAACAGGGATTCCAAGAGCGTTCCTATGCTTTGGATCTAGATGCTCCCCAAGGGTCTCATGTGCTCAGAGGTGGCGCTTTCCGAAGGTGGTTGAATTAGGAGGCGCTTAGCTGACTTGCTGTGAGGAGGCAGGTCAGTGGGAAGCAGAACAAATACAGAGAGGAAATCCAGGCACAACGGACTTACAATCACCGATAGATACGATGACTGAATTGGTGATAGATTTCAACATACAGTGCTGAGAGACTGTGGGATTAATTTTAAGCTCCATTTTCTTGGGAACCATGGTAACTGGTAAATTCTGTGGTTCTTGTTAAAAGCAGATGCTGGCATGGTCGTGTCCATGGAGGCTGCCATCAACTGCTGGTTTTTGGGGTGAGCTCCACGCTTGAGAGGCCCAACCTCTGCCGGCGCTGATGTCCTGTCTTGCTGACCAGTTCTTGCACTCTATCTGGGACATATAACTTTGGGATATACAGGAAAAAGATGAGGAATGAATTTTTTTATTATTAATTAAGTTTACTGGTATATTTTAAATATACCTATCGATCATATTCATCATGTTTAGAAACCTGATACATTTGAAAATAAGCAGGGGGTCTGAAGTCACAAGAACTAGGAAACAGAACCCGTATAGCTTGACTCCAGGCCGTGGTGTTTTTCTTTCTGTCCTATTTTACTAACTTTCTTCCCCTTACTTGAAAACTTTTGAGAGTCTCTTTCCACAGTATACTAAGAAACAGTTGTGGTAGCAAGAACACAAGTGGCAGGTATAGTACATAGTCAGAAGGCAGATTTGGCAAAACCTGCTAAAATTATTAAAATGTACTTACCTTGTAAAGGTCTATTTTTAGATGATTATAATTATTGAGAGATAGTGTTAACTGACCCAAAGCGCTTCAAGCTACCTGTCATTAGTTTATACTCAGAAGATGGACAGTCATTTTGGAGAAGGATGCCAATTGTTACTACTTATATACATAGAGGTTGAAAAATCACAATTCAAAGTATAAAAATCTCACAACATCCTTAGACTCTCCTAAGACATTTTAAATGTCTTGTAACTTCCAATAGTGAAACATTCAGTGCCTCTTGGTAAAATGATGCAGTATTTTCTTCTTGCATAGGTAGTTTCCCACTTGGACGTATATCAATGGTGCATGATTACAAATGTTTGGATATGAAAAATAAGCCCTGCAAAGCCTACGTTTCAATTATGTTTAAAAGCCATGTCTCTTTTACTGCTCTTAAAAATTGTAAGTGTATAATTGCAGCTTACATAAAATGACTGCATTGAAAGCAGCATGTGATCAAAGCACTTAGATGCTTCCCCTCATGTAAAGCACGGTGCTATCTCAAATAACAGATGTTCCAAGTGTAGAGCTGTGCTTGGAATCAGGCCATCCAGTGATGAGGGGGAAGTGGGCATGGGTGATGGAGAATGGGGACCAGAGTACTTTCAAATTTAATTTTTACCTGAGACTTCCAGAGTTTGAGTGAACATAGGAAGAGGTCTACATCTTCCTCCGCTGTGATTCTGTTACCTGTAAGTGAAGGTGGCAGCTCTCTGTCCCTGTAACCACTAACAAAACTGTGTTATGGGACAACAGATCAGCTCAGGATAGGCAAGGATGTCTTTAATGTAAGCCAAGGACTGTAAGACAATTTGATTGGAAGGGGTGTATCACACAATAAAACATAACAGTAGCAATAGCTACCCTCTTTTGAGCATGTACTCCGTGTCAAGTACTAGGAGGTGAGGTTGTTTATTAGTCTTAGTAAATGTACCTGGATGTTATTATTGCTCCCCATTTTCTCATAAAATAAATTTTCTAATCTCACAAAACTATGACCTGAACAATTTGGGAGCCCACCCAAGGTCTGTATATTTCAAAAATGCTTGCTTTTTTTTTTTTAACCATACTATGTGCGATATGGTGTTAAAATCTAAAATACATTAAGTTAAACTATAATTTTTACTCAGTAATTTTCTGAAACTGAAGAGTATCATTGAAATATAATATTTATAATGCTTTTTCTGAGTCTTGGATATAGGACATTTTAGTAAATACCTCACTTGTCTTTCTACCCTGAAGCTCAGTTATATTCACTGTTAGGGTGGCTATAACCTTTCCCCAAAACCAGAGACCTTGGTGAGTTAAATAGGATCCTTTATGTGTAATGCACCTTACAGAGAAAAATAACCTGTCCTTCCAGGTTTCAAAACTGCTTTCATGTTTACAAATGAAAACCTTTAGAAAGTTCCTATCTTCAGATCTATACTGCGCAAAGCAAGGAACCTCTGCTCATTCCCTCCACGTTGTGCATCTCCATGGACTCCTATAATCCCCACAACCTGATATGTTATCTTGTAACTCCTTTCTCTCAGCAATGCTGTGAACAGCTATAGATGTGTTTATCACATGCTATTGAAAGTCTTTCAGCTGTGCCTCACAGGATTCCTAATTAGCAACTTTCTTTCTTACAATTTAAAGTTAAGAAAAAGTTCCAGAAAGCTACACACTCAGCTAGCAAGATCATATCTATGCACTGACAGAGGTCAAATAATCACAGGAGACTGAGGCATCACCCTGCCAATTAAAGAAAGGACATTTGCGCATGAAGATCAGTGGGATTTAGATAATGACCAATTGCCAAATTTTAAAGTCTGTTAAGAATGGGAAATTTTTCAAAAAAGAACTTCCAGCAAAATCTTTTCATTTAATATAAAAATCTGAGATGAAATGCTGTCAGTAGTGTGGAGTTACCGAGCAAGGAGGCTTTATGTTTCATTGTGCTGTAACTGAACAACAGTTCAAAATATGTGGAGTCTGTGTGGGTCAATGGGCCTATGCAGGCCAGAAGTCTGAAGTCTGAGAATCTCAGCTTCACCATGTATTAATATGTAAGGAAAATTGATTTTTGCCTAGCAGTACATGGCAGAAAATAAAGGAAAACATTATTTAGGGTGGTTCTAAAATATTAACCAGCTATACGCATAGCTTTCTAAAACTGAAGAACTAAAAAGTTTGATTCTCTTGGGAGCCATTTAGTGACATAGAGCTGGTGACTACTGTAGACTCTTCCAAGATGAGCAGGAGGGAGGATTACAATTAAACTGACTCATGTAGTAGGAAAGACACATACGATTTGTGCAGCTAACCTTTTATAGTTCCTAAGAGTTGAAAGTCTACTTACCTAGTACTTGAGCAGTAACACACTAAGGGAGAAGGCATAAGCAACAGAAGTGCAAGGGATACAAATCCATACAAAGAGTGAAGTTTTAAAAATAAGTATTTATTTGGTTGGGGGTTTTTTAGCTTCTGCTAAATGTAAGGATAAATTTCTTTTTTAAATTTTATTTTAAGGAGAATTTTTTAAAAACCATGACAAGATAATAATAACATAGAGAAAAACAAAACAATTCTAACATTATAAAAATGATACAGGGTTTCAAAACAAAGTGATATAAATTAACATAGCATTGTCTTCAATGAAGTTACTCAGGTAACCAAATGTAAGAATGCAAGATTGATCAAACCATTAAAGAGAATAAAAAATAATAACAAAAACATTAGAAATGGTACAGAGCTTTGCTAAACAAGATGGTAGGAATCCACCAATTGCTGTTAGAGAGCATATTTTTGTCTTCAGATTTGTTGTTTAGATTACCAGCTATAAGCATGCAAAATTGAAAGAAGGGAAATATATATAGTATTTATATAAGAATACTTATATAAGAATACATAAGTACTGCTGATGTCTACTGGTTTATTGAAAAGAACAGTTAATGCTTGACTTTTTTGAAGAATAAATTCCTTGACAAAGAAGATTGTGAAATTGTACTTAAGACAAGACAAAACAAATCCAGGTTACCACAAACAATTTTGTGCCACCCCATAAGGGGATTAACTTATTAAATTTCTTCCATTTCTTGTTTATCTATTTCTGTGTCTATACAACTTTCCAGAGACTTTTGGCAGCTCTGGTCACAAATGAATATCTAATGATTTCCCTGTGGAAGGTGCAAATATCTCTGGAGAAAAAGCTGAACAGGAATTTGTCGTGCAACTACCACACTCCTTCCTAATGCAGAAACTGGTCTGTGGGATGGAAGTATAAGAATTCCTCAACCAAAGCTGGTGTACTCTTCAAGCTTCAGGGTCAAAAGTCATAATTAATTTCCTCACGGAAAGACTCAGCCATTAGTAATGATTATATCTCATTAGAGAGAGGCTGTCTAGATCAAGCCTGTCTAACTCAATACACCAGAGAATAATGATAATACTATTAACTAAACCTAACCCCCATCTTCCTATTTCATTTCTAAACACTTCTAAGGAACAAAGTATTGCAAACAAGCAGGATATCAAAGAGACAAGGCAATTTTGCTACAGGAGGGATAGCAGACACCCTTCAGTAGGACAATGGCAGTAGAAGCGAGGCAGAGAGGTGTCTCGTGCTCTCGCTCTTCTGACTCACGGCTGGCTTCCTGTGAACACAGCTGTGCCATCCCGTTGGACTTGTGCTTAGCACGAGCATGCCTTGAGTTTAACATTCTGCTGGTGGCTTCCTGAGATTCTTAGTAGTTTTTTTTGTTTTTTTTTTTAGTATGTGCTCTATGTTTTCATGTTGTACTTTGCCCTACAAATTATGTAGTATTTCCACTAACAGAATCTCAAAATTAACAAAGTGCTTCCCATATAATATCTCATTGTGTCTTCACCACAGCTTGTGACGGTAAGGGAGGTTTTACTGTCTCTGTTGTATAAGAATGCAAACTGAAGCTCAAAGAAGGGAGGGAGTTAGAAGAGACTGGTCAACAGTGCCAAGACCAAAAAGTCAAAAAAGGAAAACAATGTACTGGATTTTGCCTTAAGAAAATCAATCTCATCAAACTCTCAACTGTTCAGATCAATTATTTATTTATTTCCCAGGAAAGTGGCTTCAAGTTCAAACTATGTTTTAAATTGATAGATTGAAATATAAGTGCTTGTTTGTTAAAATCGATGTAATTTTAAATGCACTATTTTACCCACTTAGCATTTTTCTGGTGTGAGCACTTACTATTTGCTGTCTAGTTTTATGAATATTGTCATAACTGGAGTCACCTTGGTCTACAACGATCTCTTGAAGCTATTACTCCTAAATGCAGTTTTGCGTGTTTGATCAGTATCTCCCCAGTACCTTTAATCCCCTCAGATTCCAGTCACTACTACCTGCTCTCTGCTTCTATGAACAGATTCCACATATGTGGAAGACCATGGTGTATTTATCTTTCTGTGTGGGGCTTGCTTACTTCACACACTGCTGTGCAAGTTCATGTGTTTGTTGCAAGTGGCAGGATTTACTTATTTTTGTAGGCAATGATGTTCCACTTTCCATATGTGTATACCACCTTTTCTTTATCCACTCGTTTGTGGATGGACGCTTAAGATTGACACCAAAAACTGGCTATAGTGAATATTGCTTCAATAAAAAATTCAGATTTTTATTGCTATACTGATTTCATTTTCTTTGGCTATATATCCAATAGTTGGTTGATGGATCCCAGCTGCTCTTAAGGTAAGGTCTCTGCATGTAGGAGTTGTAGAGATGCCACATTTAAATTTCTCTCCAAGAAGGAACTAGATTTTTTAGCTGTGAATTATGAAGTTACTTATGGTACCCACTTCAGTACCATGCCTGCCCTAGCACTTGGATCCAGGTTACCACCTTTCCAGATAGTTCTCAGCCTGATATTAGGGCCTGTCCATTTCTGTACAGTGCAGAACTTCTGTAATAGCAACCTCTGTTCCACAGCACCATAGTTTGTGAGCCCTGAACTGTCAAAACTTTACAACAGCTTAAGGTTCTCTGAACAATCTTGATTTCTTCTCTTTATTTCACAAAATATCAGGTCTACTGAGTATTCTACAGGTTTTTTGCGCTCAGTCTGAAGTCTCTCATCTTTGTCATTCATGGGAATTATCCTCAAATGATCCATTTAATGCTGAACAGACTCAGAAAGGATCCATGGCAGACATAGCATAGGCTTTACTCCGACTCCTGTTTTGGAAAAATTCCACTGTTTCAGTGATCACCTCCATGAAGCCTGTGGGAAAGACATCTTAACTAGGATCTGAGCCCTCTCCATCTTCAGATACTGTATCTAGTTGAAGGGTATAGCGTGTAGGTTCCTTGATATTTGCTGAAAGTAGGTAGTTAGTGCTGTGCAGTATGAACATTAAGTAGTCGGAGCAGGACCCAGGAGAGGGTCAGAAAGCAAGTTACTCTTCCCTCTTTTTCCTCTGCATTGTTTGGAAACACAGTAGTTCATCTCACATTTCTAAAGTGATCCAGGGAGACAGCAGTCGGTGGAGCTTGCTATAAAAATAGGGCCAGTTCAGTAACACGCTGCCTTATATGCAGTGTCATTTCTTCAGTACCCTTTGCTGTACCTTTGCTTTGCTGGGATTGTTCTCAGTAAAATGTTATCACTAAGCTATTGCATTCATTTTCCAGGGAAATTCAACTGAGAGAGACATCACTGAGTAGTGTGATGTTTTTATTCCACCTACATATAATTCTTCGAGTCACTGTTTTATTCAGAACATATTGCTATGGAAGCCAGCATAACATCTGTTATAAAAGAGCAAAATACTCAATATACTCATTACATTTAGAGATGTTCTAACATCTTTAACAGAGGGAATCAAAGATAAATTCAATCAGATAGCTATGTTTATGTCATGTGTTCTCAGTATATTAGACATATTGCATTACACTGTGGCTGGCAATTTTATTAGTAGGTTTTTATAGCAACTTAAATTTTACATTTTCTGTTTCTATTCCTTCTGCATACGTATGCTTATTGAGAATAACAGTCTTCAGTGTCTGAGCTTAGAGTTTAAGCAGTTGCTCCAAACATTTGGGACTCAATGGAGGTTGTTGGCCACTGAACTATCATAATCAGAGAGATAATAACTTCATATTTCATATTGTTAATAATAATTCAGAATAAGAAGAAATTCCATCTCTTCAAACAGTAATCATTAATATATATATTATTTTAAAGAGAAAAGAACAAAAAACAAAATAACAAAAACAAAGGCAAAAGCAAAACAACACAAAACTGTAAAAATGATACAGAATTTTGAAACAAGATGAGAAGAAATCAACAATGGTTGTTGTATTACTTATTGTTATCTTTAAAGTAGTTGCTCAGATTACCAGATATAAGTATGCAAGATTGATCAAACAATTAAACATTACCTGTTCCTTTCAATATAAATTAGTAGTACAATTATTTTAGCTGTCATATGTATATATAGATATACTTTCTTCCTTCCTTCTTTTTCTTTCTTTCTTTCTTTCTTTCTTTCTTTCTTTCTTTCTTTCTTTCTTTCTTTCTTTCCTTCCTTCTTCCTTCCTTCCTTCCTTCCTTCCTTCCTTCCTTCCTTCCTTCCTTCCTTTCTTTCTTTCTTTCTTTCTTTCTTTCTTTCTTCCCTTCCTCCTTTCCCTCATCCCTGTTGTTCTTTCCTATTAGAGACCATACTCATAAGTGAAATGAATCAGACCTGCATGTGTAAACTCCATATTGTCTCCCTAGTAAAAACACCTGGAAGAGTAAATAAAATCTAAAAGGTACAGTAGATATTCTGAATGGGAAAGAAACTGCTTAATAATCATTTTTATACTTTGGGAATTTTGTTTTAGTAATACTGAAATACATTACAGATGGTTTTAAGTTATCCTACTGTACCATAGAAAAGCCAGAACTAATTCCTCCTGACCACATTTTGATATCTTTATTGAACTTCCTATCTTCGAATTTCAAGTGACCGCTGTACTGATCCATTCCTCTACAATCTTGACTTACTTGTTTCTACAATGAGTGAGAAATGTGGTGTTTGTCTCCCTGTGTCTGCTTTATTTCACCTTACAGTGACCTCCAGTTCTACCCATGATGCTGTAGATGGCAGGATTTCATTCTCTTTTGTGGCCAAACAATATTCCATTTTGCACATTCAGCACACATATCTTTCTTCACTCATTCGCTGATGGGCATCTGTATTGATACTATATTTTAGTTACTGGGGAAGTGCTGCAATAAATATGGTGGTTCAAATTCCTTCCTGGTAAAATGGCTTCACCTCCCCCTGATATTCCACTCTGCAGTAGAATTTCTATATCCTGTGATAACTCTTTTTAAAAAATATACCGTTTTCTGTCCTGGTTATGCTGATTGATATTCTCACCAACAGCATTTGTTAGTTTTCAACTCTGAGGATAGCTTTTCTAATGGCTTGGAATGATACTTCTTTATGGTTTTGCTTTGCATTTCCTTTATAATGAGTGAAGCAGGATTTTTAGATAGCTGTTGGCCATTTCTTTGTATGTTATTTTTTAGAGAAGTGGGTTTAGTTTTTTATTGTATTTGAATTGATTTTATGTTTTGTGTTGTTCAGTGTTTTGATCGGCTTGTATATTCTGGATATTTATTTCTTGTCAGATGAGTAGTTTGTAACTATTTTCTCACATTTTGTAAGTTGTCCTGAATTCTGTTATTTCCTTTGCTTCTTGTTTAATATAATTTTATTTATCTATCTTTATATTTATTCCTTGTGTCTTGAGGCCCTTTTTGAAAAACCCTACATTAATGTCTTAGGGTGTTTCTCTTATGTTTTCTTGTAGCAATTCTTCATTTTTTTTTAGATGGACTCTTTTTATATTGGTCAGGCCAGCCTCAAACTCAGGAACTATAGTAATCCTTGCTTCACTCTCACAAGCAGCCTTACAGTAGGTGCAGACCCTAAATTTCAGTTTTAAGTCTTGTTTCAATTTGAGCTGATTTTTTTTAATATGATGAAAAGAAGGGACCTAATTTATTCTTCTCCATATTTATATCCAGTTTTTCCAACACCATTTATGGCAGAGACTACTTTATACTGGTGCCTTTGTAAAAATATCAATTGGCTGTATGTATATGGGTTAATTTCTGGGTTCTCCTTTGTTCTGTTGGTCTATGTGTCTGCTTTTATGTCAGTATCATACAGTTTTGGTTACTATTGCCTCGTAGCATGTTTTGAAGTCAAGAATTGTGATGACTTTGACTTTACTTTCCTTAGAATCATTCTGGCTATGCTGGATCTCTTTTGATTCCATGTGTATTTTAAGTTATTTCCTCTATTTCTATTAGGTTATTTCTAATACATCAGTAGTATTTTTTATGAGAATTGCACTGAATCTCCAGTAATTTTGAATAGTATGGTTATTTAAACAGTAATTACTCTTCCAACCATGCACGTGGGATGTCGTTCTATTTTTATATCCTCTATAATTTCATTTATCAGTGCTTTATTATTTTCATTGTATAGACCTTTCACCTTCTTGGTTGAATTTATTCCTGTTTTTTGAGCTATTGCAAATGTAATTGATTTATTAGTTTTTTCAAATTCATTATTGATGCATATAAATACTATTGCTTTTTAGAGTTGACTTTTTCTCCTACAACTTTCCTGAATTTTTGTGTAAGTCCTCACAGTTCTTTTGTGGATTAGTTTGACCCTTCTGTTTATAAGCTTATATTATCTACAAACATGAATAACATTATCAGAGACCCTTCCCATAGCAGCCAGTTCCCAGGGACCCCTGCAGTGAGTTCCCGATCTCCTTCCAAGTGTTGTGGTGCATGGCAGGAAGAAAGAACAATTGACAAAAGAAGGGTGAAGCAGGGATCTGGGGTGACCATTTGTTCATGGTCAAATGAGTTTATTCATTGAGGAAAATGGTGAGGTGCTCAAAGCGCTCCGGAAGTGGTGAGGCAGGCAAGGCTGGCAACAGAGGGAACAAAGCTTCCTTGCAAGGACAAGGAAGAGACAGGGTGACAATAAAGAACCTGTAGTTTCCCCTGGTACCTTATCATCCTCAGTAGGTCTTATCTTGTGCTATAAGTGCCATGGCAGTCACTAGCCCTAGGGCTTCCAGCTGTGACCAGAAAAGTGCAGGCGTTTCCACGTCCCAATTTGGCCCAGTGGGCAGGACAAGGACATGCTTAGACCTCTCCTAGACTCAATTTATAATCTGTGCTCCCCAACATAACCTAACTTTTCCCTTTCCAACACTGGTGTTCTTTCTCTTGCCTAATCGCTCTGGCAAAGACTTCTAGTATCGCATTAAATATGTGTTGTGAAAGTGGAATCCTTGTCTTTTTCTGACAGAGGAAAGTTTAGATTAGTCTAGAGATGAGTGGAATTTAGAATAATAGATATCAAATATGCAAAGATTTGGGTAGCTGGGTAGTGATACTATAGTAGCTCCTTTAGAGATGGGAAAGATGGTGAACAGCTCTAACTTAGAGATAAGTAAAAGGGAAGTGGAAGAATTTAGTGGCATACCCTGAGGATTCATTGTAAGTGTACAAATACTTTTGATTCCTTAGTAATGAAATGAAGCCAACGGGATATGTAGTTGGGTATGATTAAACATCTGGCATGTGTTCATGCAAGAAATTTTTTATGCATAATCTCATTTACCTCATCTAACAAACCATAAAGTATCCACACTTATTTCCTTTTGTAGGTGATAAAAATCCCAAAGTATTAACTGCTCAATGTTGCACAGTTGCACTTTGGTCATCTTGGGATTAAACTAGGGGTTTCTGACTTAGATGTCTGTGTGTCCATCACCCACACCATATTACCTGTTGCACGAGGTTCTGTTCAGGGTGATGGGTCCTGAGAATGAGGTGATCGCTGATGTAAAGAAAAGCAAGAGAGACAAGAAACACAAGCGAGGCCAAAATCTAGGATGAGGGGCTCACAGCCTCTCAGACTGCACCCAGATTACCAGTCTCATTCACTGGTTATTCAGCCATAACCAAAGGCAGAGCTAGTACAAAAGGGCGGATACCAAACGTTTTTAGTAATTAAAGGATTATCCTTCTCCAATTCTGCCTCTAATGCCCCTGGCAACAATCCCGGGTGGGCTTCCCACACTCAGCACCACAATTATTTGGTTCAGCTGGGCTATAAATTGACCACCAGTTATCAATCCACTACAATCCACCTCTAGTCAACTTGGTAACCATATACATTTCCTTAATCCATGGTCTCTAGTGGCAGATTAGTGAAAAAGTTAACATGTCTTAGTACATTTACATTAACGTGAAAAAGTCTGATGCTCTACCCACTGGGGCATTCACGCTGTATAATGGAGCCTTATATTTAGAAACCCTAACAAACAATAAACAAATTATTGTGTGTCCTCAGGCTTTCTAATCAAAGAATATCTTTCTGCATAGTTACACATACTGACCTCTATGGTCAAGAATCCATTTAGTGATAAAGACATTACTGGACTACAAAAAGCAGTCCATGATCCAGATACCAGAGTTCTTTTTTTGTTTTTTGAGAGAAGGGTCTTCTATATAATTTAGGCTGGTCTTGAACTCATAATGTTACCCAGACTGGCCTCAACTTCATGATGATCCTCCTGCCTCAGCCTCCTGAGTGCTGAGATTACAAGCGTGTGCCGCCACACCTGGTTCAGACATCAGAGTTGACTGGAGCCTTTTTTCTGTCTTTTATTTTTTCTCACAGTTATGAGCAATGTATATAAATAATGAGCATATAAAAACAGGTTGTCATACAGAGCTTCCATGAACACTGAGACACTGAGGTAAAGCTTCCAGGAACAAAGCATCTGAATAATTCTGTACTAAAAATGCAAGAACAAATGATATACGGCCATAACATTCAGTTTCTAGAACCATATTCATCCTTCTTAGATGGTATTTCCTGTCCTCCACCTTGTTAGCCTTTTTGGATTTATAGTTCCCTGAGCTATTTCTCCTGCAGCACAAGTACCATTGCTATGTATGACATTCCTGGTGTCTTTACTCTGGCTGTTATGTGACTTTGAATTTAGGAAATGTTCTAAGCATGAGTAAAATTGTTCATAGGCTTGCCAGTGCAGATGCAGGAGAGATGAAACACTTTTCCATAGCATCATACCAAATGCTAGTTTTAGTAAAATAATCGAAGAGTTATTAGGATTAAACCAAATTCTTTGTAGCATTTCCCATGTGATCTGAGTTTTATTCATGAAATCTGTGCATACACCTATATCTTCAAGAGTTCTACATATTTATTCTTCCAGCAGAATTAGTGTTTCTCTTTTAAAATTTAGATATTAGATCCATCTTGATTTCAGTTTAGTGTAAATGATAGACAGGTGTCTAGTTTTAGTCTTTGGCAAAGATAAGATGACTGTGTTTGGACTTGTTTTTGCATCTTATAATCTGTTTCACTGATCCACTATTCTGTTTTGTGCCAGTACCATGCTGTTTTTATCACAGTAGCTTTATAGTGTAACTAGAAATCAGGGTTTGGGATGCACAATTACTCAATCACTGTAACTTTTGTATCTGACCTAATATTCTTGTGGCTAATAGATAAAATGAGTGTGCCACTAAATCAGACCAATAACCCCTACAACCCTGAAGCTGAGTACATTATAAACTAACATCCAGTGGCTGGGGTCTGTACCTCTGGAAGAACACCTCCCTAGTGTATATCAGGCCTGGCTTCAATCCCTAGCACTGGAAAAAGAAAAAAAAAAAGTACAGGTAGATTTTACCTCTTTTGCTGTAGCCTGCCTAGCTGATGTTCCCACCAATGTAATTGGCAAATATATTGATGTATAATTTCTTTAATTTGTGATTATGTTCATGCTACCTCTCCTACAGTGGAGCATGGGCCACAGTGACTTGTATTTAGCTCAGAATAAACTTCATTTTCTTAAAAGTAGAGACAGTTTATGTTGGACATCTCGAAAGTGTCACCTTTTGTGTTCATCCTGGCCCAGTGCTCCCTCATCTCCTCGCAGAGCCTCTTGGCTGGTGTCCCTCCACAAGCTTTTTCTCTATACAGAGGCTCAAGGGAAATTTCTGGGCCATCACACGCTCCCCTCCCTCGTGGAGATTCCTAAAACACACTAGGATTAGCCAGATAATTCTACTACCAATTTCTATTAGTTCATTGAAAGGAACTATTAGTGCTTATATTGTGTGATCAATTCTGCATCTCTGTGCCTGGTAACCTGAACAATTACTTTAAAGATAACAATATGCAATATAATAACCATTGTTAATTTCCTATCATCTCGTTTTGAAACTCTGTACCGTTTTCATTGTTTTTGTCTCTTTAAAATAAAAAATAAAATAGGACTAGAGGTTCCATTTGACCTAGCTATTCCCCTTCTTGGTATCTTTCCAAGAGAATTAAAACTATCATACCACAGCGATGTATTCACACCCATGTTTAAAGCAGCACAGTTTGTAATAGCTAAATCTTAGAAACAACCCAAATGCCCATCACCTGATGAACTGATAAAAACAATTTGGTTTCTTATATAAAGAGGTCCTACTCTGCCATAAAGAAGGATAAACCTGAGACTTAGTGTTAAAGGGATGCATCTTGATACCACAGTCTTCAGTAAAATATAGCAGACACGTGTGTAAATATTGCATTGTGTCACTTGTGTGAGAAACAAAAAGTGTACTAAGAACCATATAGTATAGGGATATGTTGAAATGGGAAGAACGTTTTAAAAAGGAAAAGGAAACAGGAGGAGGAAGAGGAAAGAAAGGGAAAAGGCAAAATGAGAAAAGGAGGATAAAATGGAAACAAAGCTTTGTAAACAAGGAGGGAAGAGGGGTTTCAGGGAGGGGAGGGGAGCAGGAGGGAAAAGACAGATCAAGGTATATCCCGTAAGGTACCAGTTCCCTATGATGAATGTGCTCGTTGCATATCACAGCTAAATTTTACCAATAAACTCAATTAAATTTAAAGAAAAGTAAGCACTTTCTAATAGTCTTTGTGTCTTGAAAACTGATCAGTGAGAAGGGGGATTTGACAGGGTGTGAGAAGAAAGGTACAATAGAGGAAGGAAAACAATTGAAAGTGAACATCGCAGAATACACAAATTGTGTCCAGCATATGGGCAAATAACAAAACAACTACAGGGAAAGATTTTCTGTGTTATAACCTAAAGTGACTTAGTCTGCAATGACAGATGAAGCGGTAAGTACTAGCTCTTAATCTTCCCAGCATATTGTTGGCATTGATTCTTACTTGCAGACGAAAGAGAATAAAAATAAATAGTAAGATTAAAAAATGTACCGGATTCTTTAGTTTCTCCACAAAATCATCTTAATCATAAAACAGCAGTACTATACTCAGACTGATTCTAACACATGATTCCACAATGTCCAGAAGCTCGTACTTTTATAACAGGAAGAAATGCCTACAAAGGAGAGATTCAAATTCCCTCAAATTTTGCTGAAACTCATCATACGCTTTCCTCTAATTCTTGTCTCTAATAGTTCACCACGTTATTATTTAATTACATTGCAAATTTATCTTACTTTATGTAAATCACAAAGTCACAAAGCTAATGAGAAATGACTTCTTACTTTGCATAATTATGTGCTATGCAATGACTAACAAATTTACTGTAAATTAAATTTTCTTCTTTAAAGACATGTGATTTGCTGTAAGTTTCTGGGAATAGTTACCATCCATGAAATACCAAAAGCATAAATGTATTTGAAGGATTAGTGTAGCTCCAGGGGTCATGGAGGAAGAACCAAGGGTGGGACTCCAAGCCAACCATCTCTTTTGTCCCTACAGGCCATAACCCTGTGATAGAATTCTGTAGGCTATGTGTGTGTGTGTGCACATAAAAATGTGTGTACAGAAAATATCCTCTGCCTCACTAAGTTTTAAGCTCTATGAGGGTAGAATCTATGAATGGTTTTGCTGTTTGTAGCATTTATGGAGCCTGGCCCATACCTGGTATATGGAAAATGTTCAATACAGATCTGTAAACTCACTGATTTGTTACCTTCTCAGTGATTTATTCTTTCCTTTATTATATGAACATGCAGCAAATTCTTTATATAAGATGGTTACTAGTCTAGGCGTTCAGACATTTAAATGACATATTAACATATGTATTGAATGTGTGTGTAGGCTATGTGCACTTCAAGGCCCAGGCATTTCTGAGGTCTCTGCAGCTTTGATTCTGAAGACCACAGTATAGGAATATCTGATAGTTCAAATTACTGATAGAACAGTGATTCCTTTTAATCTATTTGTGACTCTCTTTTCTGATTTTAAGGTGCATAATATTTAGAGTAGGGGGTTAAAAGTATTTGTAGAATCTAAAATACAAATTACTCTTTTAAAATAGCAGTTAAAATTGCAATTAAAAATTTTAGGTATATTAGTAGTGATGAAATTTAGCGTTGCATTAATGGTTAGCACAGGTTGAGTATCCCTGATCTGAAAACCCAAAACCCCAGATCCAAACCTGAGCATATACGTAGTATCACAAGTGAAAAATTTTACACCTGACAACATGTAATGAGTTGTTGTCATGACACATATGCACTAAAAATGCATAAAAACATATTCAGGGTATATATATATATATATATATATATATATATATATATATAACATATCTATGTATCATAGATGCATATCACATATCTATGTGTCATATATACATATGCATCATATATACACCTCATAATATAGACATATCACATGTATACATATGGCATATGTATATATGATACACACATGATATGCATGTATGATATACACGTGTGATATAGATATTGTATATATTATATATGTGCACCACATATATATACACACATTCCATGTCATATGTATCACATATATCTATGCTATATATATAGAGAGAGCCTATACATATATATCTATGCTATATATCACACACATATACATACCACATATGCATACCATATATACATATCATACACACATATCATATATATGTATCATATATCTATCTTATATATGTATCATCTCTCTCTCTCTCTCTCTCTCTCTATATATATATATATATGATGTCTTGGATCTGAACCAAAGTCTAAACATGCAACTCTTTTATGTGAAAAGCATAAAAGAAACATAAAAAAATGCATGTTATGCATGTTTAGACTTGGGTCTCAGTCCCCAGACATCTCATATGTAGATGTAAACATTTCCATTTTACAATCTGAGCTACTTTGCGGCACAAGCATTTCAGATAAGAGACACGCAGCCTGTAGTATTTGTTCCTCACTGGTATAAAAAGCTGTGTGATGCACAGTAAAGCCCAAGTAATATGCCCTTCACTTTATGTGCCCTTCATGGCAGCATTTATTGTGACTTTCAAATAATAGTATAATGTGGAATTTTTGATTGAGAGAAGTCTAATTTTTTATATGTACACGACAGTTCTTGTCTCATTGTAGATGCTTTAGATGCATTTGCTGAATGGTTAAGGACCCTAATATGTTAAAAGGAATGACAAACCCCTAAGTGAAGGAAAATCTTAAGAGTTGAAAGTTTACAAGATGTGAATGTGACACTGAGTTTGGACAAATGCTTTATTTTTGTGAAAATGTAAAGCACATTAAATTAAAAACAAATAAAGTTAAAGCAATGCATCCTCCCTCCTCCACACACTGAACTGGAGAATAATTAACAGGATGAAAAAATTCACGGTGAGTCTGTGGAAACAGACAGCATGGTCACAAATGGCTTTCAGCTATGTCTGTTGGGATAGTGCTCCTGGACAACGATTAGGGAGAGGATGGCAGAGCTTGGTTACATGCTCGCCATCCGACTGCCTTTAGGGAGTTCATCTAATGTTAGAACAACAGTCTGGTCGGAATAAGGCTAGCTTACAACAGAGAGGTAGTCTGCCTTTGGGTGGGCGCCAGATTCAAGAATACAGAGTCAACCTTTGCTGGCTGGTTGGTCTCTTTTGCTGATTTCAGAGGCACAGTCACATGAGCCTGTCTCTGTCTCTGTCTCGGTTTTGTCTCTCTGGCTCTCTCTTGTCTGTCTGTCTGTCTGTCTCTGTTTCTGTCTGTCTTTCTCTCTCTCATTCTCTCTCTGGCTCTCTCTTCTTATTCATACATCTTCTTGGTTTATTCCTCTGGAAACCCTTTGCAAGGCAGGCTGGATCCTAAGCATTACAGACATGTTGGGTTGGTTCCCCAGGAGCAGATCCTGACATGTATGCTCCAGTGATTTATTAAAGAACTGTTCCAGAGTAATATTAAGAATCAAGTAGGAGGAGCAGAATGCAGATGGGAAAGCAGCCAAAGAAGGACCCAGCTTACTTTAGTTCTAACCTCAGCCTTGTGACACAGGAGGGCACTGGAGGATAATTTATGCCTTGGAGTTTGTCCCACATTGAGACAAGAAAGCTGAATATTGAAAGGCACTATTGGTCATGGACCCTCCTCGGGGGAAACGTCAGTTCCCAGGGACTTTAGGTGCCTGTCTTGCAGGCAAAGCAGCTCTGGTAGCTGAGGGTCAGTCCTTCAAAGAGAGTCCCAGGTGTGCTGTAAGGGACACAGAGCAGCAGAGGAGGGGGCACAGGGACTGTGAAAGTGATTGGAGGGGCCTGGGCATCCACAATGCCCTCTACACTGGGGATCCTGCATTGTCCCCCGAAAAGGAATAGCAGGGGGACAGGGTAAAATGGATTTATCTCCATTATTAAGGTAAGGGTCCATAAGAGTTTAATTTAATTAGTAAATGGACTATAACTTTATCTTCATACCTTAAGAGAAATGTTTGCCTGATCTAACTGCTAGAACTCAACTGACTTGTAGAGATTTGCTTTCTAGTTTACAAAATAAGGGTTACACTTAAAATTGGCATATTTATGATAGCATTTTATTAACCATTCCTTCTTCCTGGATACATTTACTCAGAGTTAGGTAGAGCACAGATTCATTGCCATAAACAAAGACTCAGTACCATAAGGACCACATTTTCTTTCCTTTAACTCATAGAAATGGTGTTTGGTGAAATTTATTTTACTCTGCAGGCAGCAACATAACTGAATGCTTTGGTTAATTCACTAAACATGTCAGCTGAAGGGCTGCGTACTGCAGGGAGAGAGACCCCTGTCATGAGGGATATGTGTTTCATGAGAGCAGAGACACATGCGTAGAAGGTGGACTTTAAACTCAATACCGAAGCAGAAGCCAGAAAAGTGACAATTAGTGGTGAAGAAACTGTGTTTCACTAGAAAAGCAACATGCAATGTAGTATGTGCAGGATTCATCTCTTTTTGCCAGTTGAGAGAATACAACCAAATATGGAATTCCTTTTGAGCCTTCCCCAGTATTACCAATACTCAATGTACCTCACTGCTCACATATAACATACCTTATGCTAGGACATTGTGTGAAGTGAAAAGAAGAGGCGAGGTCAGTTTCTGCCTGCAGGAAAGACTGTAAATATAACCACCACCAATTATTTATGGGGCTCCTGCCAGTGTTTGACATTATCCTGGGCATTTTATTCATATGATGAAATCTTAATCACAATCTTTGAGGTAGGTGTTATTATTCTCATTTTTAAAACTAAAGAAATGAAAGCTTAGACCGAAACAAGAATTTGGTCATAGTGAAACAACTGTGTCAGTAATGTTTCAAGTCTTAACCAAACTGTCTGCCTTTGTACTAAGCCAAACTTCCTGTTAAAAACAGTGTCAAAAACTCTAGAATCCTAGTTGGCCTGAGAATGGGATGAACACGCAAAAACACCAGGCGTGTGTGTTTAAAAATCTGTCTCTGAAGCAAAAGATCACTGAACGCCATTGTGTTGATCAGGTTCACCATCAAAGTACTGATGTATGATACAGGGAAGCAGACACCCTCCAGCTTTGCTTTTCTCCGTCTTCACAGTCAGATAGAAATGATCTTCGAACCACAGGAGTGTGAACACAAACATTAGCTTCGTGGGAATTTAAATCTATATGGTAAAGATATTCTGAGACAGCAGCTGACAGATCTAAATGAACTCAGGTCTCTAACTAGATGAAATATGCCCTTGAAGACTAGGGCAACACAAAACAGATCAATACTTTGTGATATGCTCTCCCAGCACCCTGTACAATAGTGTAGGTTTTTATTTGTAAGTATTTGCAGGTATTTTTCTATTTAGACTTTAAACTCTAAGTCTGTTGTTTTGTGCACTTTGCTGTTCCTCTTTGGGGCATTTACAGAGGCTGGGAATTAGCTGGTACTCAGATACTTTCAAAGGATGAAGGACTTTGCTCAGCCCTTGATAGTGACCTCTGTGAATCAGTGCAAGCTGGGGAAAATAATGATAATCTAATTTTGAAAAGAACAGTGATGGGAAACAGGAGTACTTTTAAAAAGAAATCACAAACCAATAGCCCATAGCACACACAAAGCTGCTGAGCGTCTAAAGAAGGTACTGAATCTGAACAATTTAGGGGGAGGCACTTTCTAGTTTACTAAAATTTCTATATCCCTCTGTTGAGATTTCTAATTCCATTTCCCTGGATTTTTCTCAGAGGAACTTGTTGTTTAGGGTCCAATATATTGCTGGAATTGATTCTATACAAAGTTCCAGAATATCTATTTGGAGACAGAAAGAGGGAGGGAGGGAGGGGGAGAGAGAGAGAGAGAGAGAGAGAGAGAGAGAGAGAGAGAGAAACTAAATGATCTTTAAGGCACAAGTCACACAATTTCTAAATAACTCCTGTGGTGGTTTAATCTACTCAACACGTTGATCCATGACTGAAGATACTGGTGAATAAGACTCAAGTCTAATTCCCAGTGTCTTTGCAAAAAATATAACCTGTATGTGAAATTTTTCTAATTTATCAATTTTTGTTCATATTTTCAGACTTCCTGTTTTGGTAGGTGAGACTCTAGCAGGCTGAATGGGATCAGAATAATACTCAGGGATCTAATAACATAAGGGATGATGGGGGCCGTGAGTTTCTAAAAACAGATCGAAACAGACGCCGTCCTCCCACAATATATCATTAAAAAAAAGACAACTCTCCTACATGAGACACGGACATATTTAAAAGTTTCTCTAAATTATCACCATTTCCACTCCTACTCAGTGTGCCCCTTTCTGTCTATTTAAGGACAGCGAGGGCCTCTTAGATTCTCAAGGTCATGGCTGACCATGGCCTCATTTAAAAATAGCATATGTAGGAAATGATCTGGGGAGCATGTGTGGCACTACCTTTACTTAGTGTCAGTTTGGTGGAGAAACCTTTGATTGATATGGGTCTGCATGAAAAACAAAGTCAATCTTGCTCACTTGTAAAAGGTCGCTGTGAAGATAATATGATATTTTCTCCTAAGGGGCAACACCGTGCTAAGTACTCCAGATACATTATTTTATGTTTGCTCCCAACAGATCGGGTATTAACTGAGTATGTGGTTATCACTTAAATTCCCAGAAAAATCAAAACTGAAAATTCAAAATTTTCCTCTAAGTTCTTCTAATGCTCATAGACATTTTAAGGAATAATTTAGGTCATTTAATCTTTCTTCATCTGTTGCCAACTGTTTTAATGCATGGTAATTGTTTAGTTGCCCTGTCTGGAGCAACTCTCAGGTCAGTCATTTGCCAGCTAGGGCTATTACATAGTAGTTTTGTAGTGTTACAGGGAAGGGTTCCATAAATTTCATTTACCAGTTCCCATTTCCCCCTGTCCTGACTTGCTTTTTAATTTCCTCCTTCTTAGAATTCCAAGGAATTTTGAATTGATTGTTTCTCATTCTGCAAAACTGACTCTGTTCTTGTAAGATTTTGTTATTAATAACCGGGCTTTTCAGATCCCAGGTTCTCTCCATCGTTTGCCAAGGGGGTTTCCTTAAAGCAGTTCTACATTACTCAGTGCAGCACATTCACATAAGTAAAAATCAGATAGAAGGAATGAACATACTTTGGTCTTTCTTTTTCACTATTTTCCCTCTTTTTTTGGTACTGGGACTCAAATTCAGGGCCTTGTGCTTGCCAGGCAAGCGCTGCACTGCTGAGCTACATCCCCTGCCCATGAATAGGTACATTTTGAATAAAATACAGTCTTCTATCTCATGTTTTTTGTCTCAAGTCTGTATTTTCTCTACTGTCCTACAATGTGAACCTCAATGCCTTTGAGTTTCCTCTATAAATTTTCAGTGTGCTTCTAAACTTTTTTGTCTGTATTATTACTTCTTAATATATCGATGTCTGTGTTTGTTTGTGTTCATAGGTGGTAGCTCAGGATTCACAATTTTTGTACACCACTGCCTAACCATACAGACATGCATTTGTTCAGTCTATTCTCTCAATATTCTTTAAGACAATTTTTAGTGAATTCAGTGCTCTGTTTGCACACTGTTGTACAGGTAAATATCATTTACCTGTACCGAGGAGTAATTATGCTTTTCCTGTTCTCATTTACAGTAATTCACTGTATTACTTTGTTTTTATTATTCTACTTTTCACTTCCTCAAAGTCTCCAATACATTTCATATTGTTTATAAATGGAAAGTAAGATTTGAAAAAATAGAAAAGAAACAATAACAACATATGTTGTTTCAAACATTCAATATAACATACAACACACATTGCTTTTCTCTACGTCTGGAAGCCTCATTCCCAGGCTGCCTCTCCCCTCTTAGTCTCCAGGCCTCACGAATGAAGGTCATCCTGGAACTTGCTTTAATCTTCTTCAGTGTTTGAGGCTGATATTGGGATGTCAGGTATTTCACTGTCTTGGTTTATGCCTTTATCTTGCTGAAGCTTATTATCAGCACTGCTCTAGATGAGACCCCACTGAAAGCAAAGTATTTAATCTCTACATGTCTGAAGAGTTCTACTTTCACATTTGGTTTGTAACTTGAATGGAGTAGTACACTTCTATTATTGGATTGAAATTGTGACTCAAATCCCCTGTCTGCATTATTGTTCTGTACCTTGTGAGTTCCATTTCTCCATGGGGCAATGCAGAATATTCTTTTTACCAATCTGCCTTGAATTTATATGGCAGTTAAGTGACTTCAGCTATTGGACAAACCAATGTATTTCCATGGGAACAAGTAGCTTAAACTTTATAAGGGACAATAGTTTTGCTGGTGCAGCATTAGCAGTTTCACAGGTGTTGGTGATAGTAGTTGTACATTCCAGTGTGTAATAAGTGGAGGGATGAAAATGTTTTCCCATGAGGGTGGTTCTGGGCCTTTGTCCTGGTCCACTAATTTTGACTTGTTTTACATTAGATCTGTGAATGCTTTAGTGAGGTCATACTGTGTTTCAAAATTAATTTTTCTTTCAGATGAGCATAGTGGTGCACACCTGTAAGCTCAGCACTTGAGAGGCTGAGACAGGATGAATTCAAGGCGAGTCAGGGCTATGTAGTAAGTTCAAGACAGCCTGAACTACACAGTGAGTCCCTGTCACAAAAAATTTATTTCTTCTTGGTTTATGGTATGCATTCTTTTATGCTGAATAAGATTGATAAAGATAACATGAAATTCTAGACAGAATACAACTTCACAGCAAACATTAAGTGGTTTTGTTTCATTGTCTTTGAATATCTAGTGTTGTTGACAGCCCAGGTGGTGTTTAGTAAGAGTCCATTTGTTCAATAAGAGTGTGTGTGCATATATATGTGTGTGTGTGTGTGTGAGAGAGAGAGAGAGAGAGAGAGAGAGAGAGAGAGAGAGAGAGGGAGGGAGACAGAGAGACAGAGATTGAGACAGAGACAAAGACAGAGAGATGCTTTCAGAACCTTCCTTTAATTCTATGTGAAATTTCTAATGATATTTAGTATATTTAGTATTTCTAATGATATTTTTGACTCATAGCTTTGGACATTCCTGAATACTTTCTTTCTGGAAAATTATTTTGGTCAATGCAGGGAAATGTAAGTTTGTTTCTTCAATAATGTCTATATTTATTCTTTCTGGAACCCTTGTTAGATGTTGGAAAGATGGTACGATTATCTAATTTTGTTATTGTTTCTTGTCTATGTTTTTAAATTTTGTTTTCCATTTTATTCCACTGTCCTGGGTTTCTCAATTTTAACCCATATTCCTGCTTTTGATTTTTTCCATATCATTTACAACGTCTTTAATTTTCATGAGCTTTTCTTTGTTTGAAGACAGTTCCTTGTTATAAATAACTTTTATTTTTAGAGCAGTTGTAGGCTCATACAAAAATTAACTATAAGGTACAGAGATTTCCCTTATACCTCCCGTTCTTGGGCAGGCATAGCCTCACCCACACTTAGCTTTTGCCCTCAGAATGCTACCTGTGTAACAGCTGATGAGCCTATGAGGTCCCTCATCACCACCCACGGTCCTCAGTCTACATTAGGGCTTGCTGTGCACATTGTGCATGTTATGGATTTGGACAAGTGTAAGCGAGTCGAAGACAAGATGCGTTCATTGTTCCACCCTTTGTGCTTCACCTATTCACCCTTCCACTCCTAGTCTCTAGCAACCACTGATATCTTTACTTTTGGTGGAGTTTTGCTGTTTGACTTCAAAGGTTGAGTTTCAGGGATTCTGTGGGGGTAAATTCATTAGTTTCTAGTTTGGTGGCTTCAAAAGTTGATGTAGACTTTAAATCCCACATTCTGGCATGCCATTTTCTACTCCTTCATCTATTTTTCAGCTCTCAAACATTTATTGCAACAATACAACTCACTGTTGGCTTTTCTCTCATACTCTATAATATGTTAATACCATTTTAGTTTCTTACTGGTGTTTTACATGAAATTCTGTGAGGGTAAAATATAAACACCGTATGGCAACCCTATAAGTAATGAATATGCATTCTCAAATAATTTCCCCAATAGTATCCAGCCTTTTGATAAGGAGATCAAATATCATCAGTTAAAATAAGCAATCAACTCTTCTTTGCTTACAAAGGGTAGATAATGGTCTTTTTAACACTTGAGAGAACACAACTAGGTAGCTTATCCCCAGTAACATTCATTTAGTAAGTGGCAGAACAAAAATTCAAATGAAGACCAGTCTTATCCTGAAAACCAAGCTGTAACTTATAATACATTGTCTAGCACATCTAGCGCTTGAAATATGATGAGTTTTCAATGGTGGCAACTATTAGTTATGTTTACTCACATCTAAGGTACTTAGATAGGTTTTATTTCTGCAGTAAGTAGAGTAATAGGGTTGTCCTCACAAGCACAGCATCGAGCCGATCTTTAAAGCATAATAGTAAGTACCACTCTGAGCAGGTTTTTGATTTATGATGGAATCGTGGTAATACCACCGCAAACGTGTCTACTTTCTAATCTTCAGAAGTTGTGACTATGTGAAATTCTACAGTTAACAGAACTAAGGTTACAGGCAGGACTAGAGTCAGCAGTGAGCTGACGTTTAGGCTTCTGAGTGAGCCCACCATACCCACAAGGAACCATAGAAGTAGAAGAGGAAGATACAAGAGAAAAAAAAATCAAAGGACGGCAGCACTAGGACTCATTTGATTGATGTGGCTTTGAAACTTGGCGAGTGGGGTTAAATAACAAAAGACCGGAGGCTGGCTCTGGAAGCTGGAAAAAGCAAGGAAATCAATTTTCCCTCCATGTTTCTGGAAGGAACACAGCTTTGCTCACAGAGGGGTTAACTTTGCTCACAGTGGGGTCAGCCCAATTAGACTCATTTGAGATTTCTGTTCTCCAGAACCACAGGATACATTTTTCGTTTAAGGAAAAAAAAACTATGTGATTCTTCTACAATGGCAATGACTATAATAATTAAATATGTAAGGGTATGTGTATATGCAGTCATGTGTGTGTCCTTATGTGGCCCATACCAGCAGAGGACCTGCAGAATGCTTACTTGGAAGAAGATGGGGAAAGAGGCATCATGCGTGTAAACAGAAATCCCAGAAATGGAAGGCAGCTCGGGGAAGAGAGAGGAATCAGAATTGCAAAGGCTCCACGGTGGGAGGGCATCCGTTTCATTTGAACTGAGAGGGCCAGTAGTTCTTCTCGCCTCTCACTTTGCTGTTGTATGTAGAAGCTATAGATCCTATCACAAGAGAGCCAGGCTAGGGAGAAGAGCTGCTCCATAGGGAATGAGCAAAGTGAGAGTCAGGACTTGGCACTATTCTCCGTGTATCACGGGGAAAGATCGCCACAGTATCATCTGAAATGCTGGGCTATGAAGTATGTCTTATCTATTGTGGGAGACCGGAAGTGTAGTATAAAAGAAGCCCAGGTAACTCCATTACGGAAATGAGACAGGAGAGAGAGGGAAGCCAGTACTGTAATGTGTACAAGTACCACGGTGGCAAAGCAGAGTTTTGTCCCGCTGGGGACCTCTGAGAGTCAGCACAGCACATCCCACAGTTGTTTCTCTCAGCAATGAAGGGCCTTTGATATCCACCAAATCCTTTCTGTCAGCAGTTGAGGGTTGCTCTGGACCCTTCACCTTCTGCCATGAATAAACATCCTCAGGCATGGGCAGAGCATTCTATGGCAAGTAAATAAAGACACCTATAAAGCACTGTAATGGTTGAGTTAAGAAGCCCTGAATGGCAACTGCCAAGGGGGATGCCATTTTATGATCTGCTTTGCACAGTCATGGCGCTGGTACTATGACAGATGTCACTTAGTAGTCTGTGATGACCTGTGACTATGCCAGCAAAACCTAGAAGAAGAAAACTCACATTGGCCAAAATGCAAACAAATACCTTGGAGACAAATGTTCCTGGCCTCGTTGAAATAGTCACTAATTTCCTGGAGAAGAGGATTAGGAATTGTAAAAAAAGAAACTGTTTATCTTCACATTGCATAGCATGTCTGTTAACCTTATGGGAATCTGGGTGAGTATAGAATGTAAGACTGAACCTAAGTATTTCAGCCAATAAGATACATAGCCTCAATTGTGCACTCACCAGGGGTTATTGCATTATGGACATGTCCTATAATATATTTAACTTTCTTTTTCTAAAGACAAAATAAAAAAATCAAAGCCCCAATGAACACACTTCTCAAATTATACATATTACAGTTCAAAATACATGGTTGAAGACGCATGTCAAGAAACTGCCTGTGCTCCTTTCCATTCCCTGCAGGCAAAACAGTTGGGAGTGTCATCTTCATGCACTAAGAACGACCACTTAAATAACAGTGGGCCCAGATTATGTAAGTTCACAGCAGGCTGAGCTAACCATGGCAGATGCTAGGCTCAGAAATGAACAATGTAAAAATAAGTCAAAAAGAAAACATTTGGACATTTCTCTATTCTTAACTTATATTTGAAAGCTATAGTTAATTATACTCTGAGATCTGGCAAAATGCAGATAAAAAACTGTTCCCTTCGTACATTTTATTCTCTGATCTTGTAGATTGGAAAGATAGCCAAATATGACAGCTTCAGCTTTGGAACCAGTCAAGGGCTCATATGGTCTTATTCTAAGTTTTGCTCACTAGGAGCTAGATCAAGACGTTTGAGTCTCAAGGCTTTTATCTGTCATAAGCAGATGATCACTTCCTCAAGTCACTTTATTGAGGAATTGAATTAATACATAACATCTCATTGCAGACTTTCAGTTGAATGGCCATTCCCCTATTCCCTCATTCGGTACTGGGCTTTCTCAGGAGAAGTGAGTTTCACTGTAATGAAACTCGAGGTTTCTTACTGATACTCTTTATTTCTAGGTCCTTGTGACAGTTAAGAGTCAATGCGAACTTCACTGGCTTGGGTGCTGCTAAGGGAATCAATAAGGCACATTCGTGGGTGTGTCTGGGTGGGTCATGGAGACATGACCTTGGCTACTAAGTCTGGTCCCTGGCCCTACATCTTCCTCTGCTCTGCTTCTGATCACCTTGAGGGGATACAGTTTGTTCTACCAGGCCCTTCCACCATGATGACTCTGTCTTGGGGCCAGCGAACCATGGACTGAACCCTCCAAAACGTGAGGCAAAGAAAAAACCCTCCTCCATAAAGCGGTATATATCAGGCCTTTATTTTTCAGCAGTGAGAAAGCTGAACTGACACAGTATTAGATTATCTACTGGTGACAGCAAAGAGCGTAGAACACAAATTTTGTCTTTAAGGAGATCAAAATTTAGTGGAAGTACAGAAAATAAATCTGTTAGTAGCATGAGTTATGCGCCACAAAGGAAATATATGAAAAATACTGAGGTAGCCCAGAAAATGAAGTGTTCGATTCTGCCAGGGAAGTAAGGGGCACAGAAGAGACCAGAAATGAGAAGCAGTGCTTTGAGCTGTACCTTGGACAACAAGTAAGATGATTTCATAAGGGAAAGTTAGGGTCCTTGAGGCAGAAAAAAGCATATTACAGATTGTGTTTCAAGTGTCTTGAGATCCAGCAGCCTGGACAACTTGTGGGAGGAAGAGTTGTTTTGGTTTTGGGAAGTTCACCTGCACAACACATACTCTCGATGATTTTGTGAAAAAAAACTCCAACAGTTTCCATGACTGTCCCATGAGCAACTTGACTGACTTGATTTACCTTTTTGCTGAATATCATTTTAACAGGTGTGGAGTCAATGAGATTCTGATTTTAAGACACAAAGCATGGAAACTTCAGGGTCTTCTACATAACTATATAGATGAAACTATACATACTTCCTATTTTATACAGAAATAGTTTTTCTCTCCATATGAATATTCTACACATAATGTAAAATAAATATTTTCCATATAAGCATATGAAAGAAGGGAACTGTGAGTGTAGGGGAGAGTGATGGAGAGTAAGAGGAGTGTTAAATTTTTTAAAAACTTGTTCAAACTAAAGTTTAACAGCATAACTGTATAAAAATTTGCAAGACTATTCTTCTTCCTCACTACAAGACATGATGATTAGGAAATTCTCTCACTTTCATAAACAAACATTTTATTTTGAACACATGTGGATGAATATTACAGCCTAATTTATATCCGCACATTACTTTAGCATTCTGGAAGAAAGAGAAGTCATAAAGAGAAGACATATAAAGCAAGAATTTTATTAGAATATTTTCTTATACTTGTTTCTTCAACAGAATATCAGAATAAAGCAAATTGTAGTTGCAGGAGTCAGAATCAGACTAGAACTAGGGATTTTAACTTCCATCCTAACTTTGGCTCACCCCCCTGTAAATAACTCCATGATAGTTACTCAGTTCTCTGTCAAATGTAAAGAAAATTTGCTTCTTACTCAGGCAAATGCACAAGAATGTAGATTTAGTGCCCAAGACTGAACAGCAGTCTTTCTGTGCATCTCACGGCGTCTTACCTCAGTGCCACTGAGGCTGCACATAAAGCTTTTCTTATCATTCCAAGGAGTCCTTTGCTGTTGGAGTGCACTTCAGAGATTCATCATATGACAAAAAGAAACCTATTTTTCTTAAAGCAGTTTTTAAAACTTTCAGATGACTGTTGTTCTTCACACAGTATTTGTTAGGGAAAATTATACACTAAATAATGCATTGCATTTTGTTTCTTCAATTTGTTTGCTGTGGAACCTGAACTAGGGTTTTATCTAGATCATGAGAATAAACAAAGAACCTTTGAAGTTTAAGATTAGTTTATGAATTAGATAGGAAAGTCAATAAATGCCATTAGGAAATATAAAATATGATTAAAAATATAGTTTGTTTTTTAAATAAAAAATACTACTATAAAGACATATTGCCATGGAGTTCCCTCGAAATGCTCCCTGTGGCTGTGAACACACTTATCCCATAATTCTGAAGCAGTTCTTGAAATCATCCCTGATGGATGCTTTTAGTTTTGTTGTGATGGCTAATTCAGTGCCCTAAATCAACTCCAAAGTTCTCACTGTCATTGTGACTTGGGGGGAGAATCACAAGTCTCAGTACCAAATCTGGTGAGTAAGGTGGAGGAAGACATGCTGAAATGTTTCTATGAGCTCAGTCTGCTTTCTCTTGGATGGTTCTTGGCAGCAACATTAACTATATTTTGATATATCCATGAGTTAAGACACTCATGAAACAAGACTTTCAGAACTGCTTCAGAAAGTGGCAAGAGTAGTGATATGTATGTTCAAAGTGAAGGGAGTATTCTGAGAAGATGAACAGCAATGTGTCTTACTGTAATTTTTTTAAAAAAATAAATATTCACTGTTCTGTGATCATCTCCTATAAAGTCACAGAAAGGCTGTATGGTTTTGTGTGTGACTGCTGGACAATTTTAACAGTAACACGTCTCTCTCTAGACTACTATTTCAAAGAAGATAATCCAATGGGTATATATATATATATATATATGTTAACAGATAAAATAGCTCATGACTAAATACTCCCACACCTTACACCTACTACTTAGTTGCATTTTGAATTAGTCTTTTTATTCTCTCTCTCTCCCTCACAAGGGGGACTTCATTTATCTTAATTTGTCAGTGCCTAGGAGGTTGCTATTCTTTAAATTTCATGCAGTGCAATACACAAAGTAATGAAAGTACTTTTTATTGTGGATGTTGATGTTGATAGTGGAGATAACATACCTGCATTCAAGCATCACTGGAGTTTTCACACAACATGAACCGAACACACAGTTTATCTTCAGACTCTAGCCAGAGAGGAGCTCTGGGGATTACAGCAATAATAGATGGGTGGGGAGTGTTTAAAGTGTAGGTTAACTGATAAGGATTTATGAAACCATAGGATTTAAGCCTTCTGATTTTTAAGACAATTTCCCTAATTTTACTGTCATCCACACTGGAGCCCAGAAACTTGATTTTCCTAATACAAATGGCAAAGACTTTCACAGTCCATGACTTGGGGACACATAAATGCTGCCTTGTTTTATTTCTTCATGATCTCACTCTGTCTCACTAGGATACAAGATTTGAGTTACCTTTGAAGTAGATAATTTGTGTCTATTGCTTTTTATATAAAATCTCTTCTATTTTTTAATTTCTCATTGCTCTGTAAGTCTCTGGCACAAAATTCCCCTACCCCCATTTCTTTTCTTTTAACTCTAAGTCCATTTATAAAAAAGGAGAAAGATACTGAAGGGGTGTGACCTAAGGTAGCATATGCCACCATGAATTGAATTTAAAAGCTAGTGTTTGCTTTAATCTTCAATGCACAAACCTCTGTCAGTAAAACTCTTTCGCATTCTTCAATAGATCTACTCAATCTATTGGTGCAATAAAACCATCTTATCAATGCTGAAAGATACGGAATGAGATTCTCTCTCTCTCCTTATCAAGAGGACTTGCCATGCTATTTGAGGCTCTTTCTGTTTGGTTAGAGTACGGTGGAGAAGAGAATCAGAGAAAGCTAAATAAACTCAAATTAATTTACATATGAGTGCACACTTGGACACAGAAGGAAAGGAAAAATTGAAAAGCAAGAAAGTAGCAAGACTCAGGAGGAGACGTGTAGCTAAGGTGCACTGGGGGATTTGGAGGGTTAATGGGAAAAGTTTTAACAGCTATTTTGTAGAACTGAAATTCAGATGAGTAGGGCCGGGCTTAGGAGCTCTCAGGGTGTTTTGTGTGAGTCATTGCGTTCCCTCTCCTGTTTTGCTTCTCCAAGAGCCTTCATTAGAAACATTGTGCTTTTCAAGTTTTGGAGGAGTAGGACTTTTGTTTCACTGAGTGAATCAAGCTGAGATGGGCTTTGTATCCGTCACTTTCCCTTGCTGAGGCAAAATTTCTCAACACCTCCAATTTAGAGGAAGAGAGGTTTATTTAGGCCCAGAATTTCATTCCACAATCACCAGCTCCAGGGCAGAAATGAGCTGGCACAACGGGATGGCAGAGAAAAGCTGTTCACCCGCTGGCGGCGAGGAGCAGAAAGCAAAGGTAGGAACTGAGGATGAGCACACACTCTCGCAAGGATGCCTGCCCCACTACCTTCCACTTCCACAGAGGTCCCACCTCCAGCTGTGAGACATTTGGGGCATTTTACATCTAAACTATAACAGGTCTCAATGTGGAGCAAAAAACCCCAACTAGTTTGATTTGACAAATATAACTAAATATTCCCGGTGCATTTTCTGTGTCTTACCATGCCTAGAACATTTTTTTTTTTACGACCTACGTTAATGGGAAAGTGGCTGTGCTGCAAGAACCAAGCATGCAGGCTGGAATGTAAATTTCATTAATGCTTACAGACAGTTGAAAGGAGGAAACAGTGACCAACATGCTCCATGCTTTTACTGTCTTCTCCAGTTTTGAAATGTTATAAGGATTAATTATAGCAAATAAAATATATTGACTTGTTGGCTGGTCCACAAATCCAAGCCCTGACCTATGATATTAAATTTTCTAGTAGTACTTTCAAGGTACTGTCATTAGTAGCTCATTCCTCCACTTGGCTACTTTATTTATGATATGGGTGAAGACACGTGCGATGTGAACCCATCACACAGCTTTAATAACCATCTGGACAATGCTGGAAACCTACAGAGAACAAACTTGTCACCCTTCCTGCCTTTCCTTTTCCTTCCATAATTCCAAGTTCCCATTATCTCCTGGAATGTGACACTAATCCAAATGACTGTTTCATTATGGTCTCTATTTTCCATCGCAATAAAAACACAAGTGGCAGGAGGGTCGAGACAGAACAGATAGTGCTAAAAAAAAATTACAGTTTAACTTCTCATTGATCAATGTAACTGAAAGTTACTAGCGGGGTGTGGCGTGCCAGTGCCTCTATCAGGGCGCGAGCAGTCTATTTAGGGAGCACAGTTCATCCATCCGAGGGTCTAATGAGGACTGCATAGTTCACGTTTTAATCAAACCTGATAAACCATCGTTGCAGTTGGCGATGGTCTTGTTCGCAGGTGCCACTTCCTTGGGAGTTTGACAGAACTTAGGTTCATCTTCCCTCACAGTCCCTTCAGATTTCACTTGTAACAAAACCAAAAAAAAAAAAAGCACTAGCTTCCCTTAACAACAACATACCAAATGTTTCTGATTTTTTTGGACTATTCAAAAATGCTACTATGTGTAGCAGGTGTTTTTTATTTATTTCCATAGTAGGGAAATATTGAAGAAGAAAACAGTAATATTTTTTGCAAATAAACCTATCCTGTTTTATAAAATGTGTGCATCCCTTTCGAAGCCCCATGTTCCAAACATTATTTTTATCCAATAACGTACTTGACTCGGATGACATCCATCCGCTGATGAGTGGTGGGTGAGGTGGCACCAGCTCAAGAGGCCCCCGGCAGCCCTCAGCCCGAGAGTACACGCCTCATTTGAAAAACAGCTGGTCTCTTTCAGCGGAATGTACACCATAGATGGGAGGTTGTCATACAAAGTAAAATGGTGGGTTAATGCACGGAGTGTAACAAGTACAAAATATGTTGAAGTCTGTAATCCTTACCAACACCATGTAACATAGCAAAGATGTTAAAATAACTAGATTCTCCCCCAAGACGAGGCTTGTGACCTCTGAAAAAGCAAAGTGCATTGTGCTCCCTTAAACTTTTCCTTAATTTTAAAGAGACTAAAAACCCAATAAAAACAATGCAGAATCTCAAAACAAGATGATAGGAAATTAACAGAGGTTATTATACTGCACATTGTTATCTGCAAAGTAGTTGCTGAGATTACCAGGCACAGGTGTGCAAAATTGATCAAACAATATAACCACTAACTGTTCCTTTAAATGAACAAATAGAAATTAGTAGTACAATAATCTTAGCTATCTTGTGCATATATACATATCTTTCTTCTTTTCTCTTCCTTCTTTTCTCTTTTCCCCATCCTAGTTGTTCTTTCCTTTAGAGCAGTTTCTTTCCCTTTCACAATGACTATTGAAACTTTTGGATCTTATTTACTCTTTCAGTTTTTACAGTCGGGGGACACTATGATGTTTCATGGAGTTATTGTTACATGTAGCATTTTACTTTCCAAATGTTTAAATAGATATTAGCTCCTTTTTCTTCACAATGAATCATGATACAAGAAATCCACAGAGTAATGTTCCATTTTAAAGTTAAAAGAAAATTAGACAGGGTAATTTGACCAAGGCCACATCATCAGAGGTAATGGAACTGGACCTTCAACCCAGCTACCTGGGCTGTAAGACTTGTGGTCTTTCCCTTGCTGCAGTGTATGAGCTGTCAGGGGACACCAGCCTTTCACAGCATTATTGCCATACCTAATATCTTTGCCTTGATCTGGGAAATAAGATGTTCATAGGTGAGTTATAATTCTTTGATAGTTTGTATATACAGGAGAATTCCTTAGGTCTTATTTGTAATTCCAAGACCTGCGATATAGAAACCTATCTTTCACCATGGATTATACCAAAGGCCAGCACTTTTGTTTTATGGAGCTACTGGGTTCTAACTTTGGGTACCAAATACACCATTCTAAATAGATTCTCTTCTGTACAGTCCAAGCAGTATGGGAAATCCCTAGTTTCATTCTTTCATCATACCTTGTAAATATATTTAGTTAGGAGAATATTTCTTGAAATCAAAAGACACTAAAGACCAATGATATTAAATGTTTTATTTAAAGACAACAAACAGGGCCACTCTCCCACTTTGTAGACCCATCTGAGTCCATCAACATTGGCTCTACAGATGTAGTAAGAAGATTATTTGTGAATATTCTACTCTACACATTACTGAGGGCAATTTTGCTCAGAACTAGGGCACCAGTTGTCCTGGATGGACTTGCTTTTTCATCACTAGAAGTCAAGATCCAGAGCCATTGGGCATTACGTCAATGTAAAGTCACCCTTTCTGGATCAATGTAGGCTCCCCTCATAAACAGCCCTTTCCAGGAAGAATCTAGTCTCATCTTGTTCTGGGAAAAGTTTTCTTTGTTTTTATCACTGTGACAGACAGGATTCTAACTTTTAGTCTCCTCAACTGTGAATACTAGTTTCAGGAGAAAAACTGAGGGCCATGATAGAGAATTGAATGGTACAGAGGAGACATGCAACTCACACTGAAGACAGATAGTCTCAACTTTTAAAACAAAGATGTAATACTTGGCTCACTTTTCCTGCCATCCCAGCCCATTGCCATACCTTGGGGAGCACACCAGAACAGGCAGAGAGTGTGAAGGGTCACAGCAACAGAAGCGACTTAGAAATGCAAGTTTTCAAGAATGAGTTATAAAAGTGGGTTGAGCATATAAGCTTACCTTTTTTTCTGTACCTCAATCTTGGAGAAATCATGGATTAACTTTAAACCCAAAACTATTTTGTAGATCACAGAACAAGCATCAGCAGGAACCAACACATTTAGAAGAATTTTTGGGAAATAAAAGCAACTGTTAGCCAGAAAAATCAGAGTAGAAATAAAAGTGACAGAAAATGACACAGAGAAGAATGAACAGGAATTTGGAGAAACCTCAAGAGTTAAGTGTATATTGATGCACGAGAGGGGTAATATTTTATAAAGAATACCTCGTGTAAACTCCCCCTTCAAATGAGCTTCTTACTTTAAAATATGCTCATAGCTGAGGTGCTGAGAATGACTTACCAATTAATGGATTTGCATCTAGATGGTGCTTTTACTAGGTACTGAGGATGAATAGAGTAGTAGAATAGATATTCGGCTAACTGTGGATCTTTACACTTGACAAAGGAAGAAAAAAGGAAACTCCATATGGAAGTAAAACATGTCAGTGCTTTTCTACTTTTCCAGAGATTCCCTTGCTTACTTGGAAATCCCCAGCTTGCCTCTCTGCACACAGTCGTGTACAGTAAAGGACGCTCAAGGGTCTTAAACCTTCCCTTTGTACGATGAATGTCCCTCCCCACACTGCCTCTGCCGGCCCCACGGTCATTCCTTGGAGTACAAGAGAAACCAGAAGAAAACTCAAGTTTAAACCTCACGTTAATAAATCTAGATCCTCACTTAAGAATATAAAGTGAAGAATTATCAAACATTTGAGAGGAATCAGCTGTAAGAGTAGAGAACTTTGTGAATGAACAGAATCAACTTTACTAAAATTGGAAATAATTTTAAAAGTAAAATATAACCTGTCTATACATATGTTTCAATAATTGCAGAGAATGTTGTAATTTAAATTTCATAAGCAAGACCAAGAAAACTATGAAAAAATGAGTAGTGAGCAGACAAAACAGCTTCTACGAAATGAACAAATAATAGCAACAAAAAAGTAAAACAGTAGCAAGGCTAAAAATTCAGGTGTATAGAGCTAAAAATCATTTACTGATCTGAAAGTTAAATTTGAAGTTTAAGGTGTGACCAAAGAGAACAAAGTTAGAAAGTATCCAAAGAAATTATAAAACAAAAGAAAATTTTCCCCAAAGACAAAAGTCTTACATTAGTAAAAAGTCTGTCGTGTATTAAGCTGGCAGATACAAAAAATAAAGGTGTAGAAAAATCCAGGTTAATTTTCTGAACTGTAAAGACAAATATAAACACTAAAATATTCCAGAAAGAACAACAAAACATGACTTACTCAATAAATGTTGCCAACTGTTATCCAGTGATCCACTGATTGGCCAGTCATCATCGTCTTTCCCTTCTCACCCCATCCGCATTTGCTAGAACATTGCATTTATCAGTCAGTTAATAAACTCTACACTTCTTCAGGGAAGTGTGATTGAGGGAAATAATTGTGGTATTCTTACTCCTTTTGCAAGGATTGATTTGAACATGGAAATATAATTAAATTTGGGTTAATGGGACCAAAGAAAAAGACTGCCTCTGGAATAAAGATGAGAGAGAGAGAGAGAGAGAGAGAGAGAGAGAGAGAGAGAGAGAGAGAGGCAGGAGGGAGGAGAAGAATTTCTTGTTTGCTGCAAGGTGCTGTTATGGTGTATGATGTGATTCTTGGTATTCTATATACATAGCCTGTCAATATATTTTAGACAACATTAAAATATAGGAAAGTAGTTAGGTTCTTTGCAACATAATTCCAACCCTGAACTAACCCACACAGGTGCTGTCATATCACTAGGCATTATGGTTTAAAAAATTGTATATGTTGTTCTTTGAATCAATTGTGACTTAACTTCAAAGAATGAAGAACTAACCTGTGCCTCCCAGAATGTCAAGAACATGAGTGATGTGCTAACTCCTAGCTATAATATAGTAGTGGCCTGAAGATGCTGATGAACACCTGCAAACGTATAAACCATTTATTAACATAAAATTCTCCATTTAGTCAAATTGTTATCAGGGATGATGGTAAAATATTCATTTTTGCAGAGGTAAGACTTTGAAACATTAATCACTCACATACGACCTGTGGAAGAGAAAGAGAACTTTGAGCCACAGTCCTACAACATGAAGAAGTGAATGTCAGAAAAAGTGCACATTACAAAAACAAACAAGCCTAAAAAATAAACCAGAGAGAAAGAAGACAGATTTATGACCCAGAAAAATGAAATTAGAAATGAAATGAAAAATGCTCATATTAAATATCCTTTCAGTTTAAGTAAAGTATAATAAAATAGGATTCAACTTCTTGAGAATAAACACAACAAATGCATATAAAGTACTTTATTATAAAATATGAATAATTAAGGCATCAAACTAAGTAACATAAACAGATTGCATAAATAAAGTTTTGTTTTCAGCAGAGGTTATACCTAAATAAAATGATAGAGATATACTAAAAAATAATAGACTGGAACCAAAATGCAGCTTGTATAAGGAGAATATTGTTCTTACTATGTTAGACATAGACTTCAATTCTTTCTTCTGCATTACATGAAAAAGGTATACCTTATATTGAGAAAAAATGAACAAATATAAATTTTTAAATTTGATTAACTTTTATTTTTATCATTATTGTTATCAATAGATATTAAGAAACATGTAGATGGAAATAAATCCACAATTTTAATGGAAACTGGAAACTTTTAATCTACCACTTTTAAAAATTTACAGTTGAAAGGAATAAGGTAATAGTAAAAGTTTAAATAACACAACCACTACAATAGCTATGTTTGCATAAATTTGTATGAATTTGTAATATGAAGGAGGTACTTGGTCTTCTCAAGTATCCATGAAACATTCCTAAAAACTGAAGATGTTATTATATTGCAAAAATACTATCTATTAATTCTGAACAAGAGAAATTAATAAAAATTCTTTAACCACAGGCAATAAAATAGACATTAAGTAGAAAAGCATATTCAATATGTCTTTTAACTCAATTTTCAAATAGATATCTAAAATTTCTGGGAAATTTAAGTTACATTTAGCTGCATGAATTAAATGTGATACTGAAACATGTCACCTTTTTTTTTTTTTTTTTTTTGAGAAACAAGGATAGACTCACACATAAAAATATAGCTAGGATAGTTAACTGAGAAAACTTTAGTCTTATGAGCTATATTTTCAATTTGGAAAACGAGCTTTATAAACCTGAGGAAAGAAAAGGCAAGATTCATAAGCTAGAAAAGTGAAAGTCTGAATGAACAGCATTGGGTAAAAGAAATGTGATACAAATATTAAAATATAAAATAAGAAGAGTATGCATGACTTCATACATAAATTTGAAAGTATGATCATGAAGATTACAAAGAACATGTTTCCTAAATGCTATTTCCTAAACTCAAGGTGGGGCAGAATACCTAAGCACAAAGGGAATTGAGAAATGAAAAAGCTCACCTTTAAAAAGGGATCTGCCCTAAAGATTTTGTAGCATTTCTACCAAGGTTTCAAATACTTTCATTATTTAAAATGTTCATGTGGATTAAAAGGATGGAAAATTCTACACTACTGAGCATGCTGCAATAACAATACCCTCACAATATCAGTGGTATAACCTAAAAGTTTACATGACATTCAAATGAAATCTGAGGAGTCTTTCCGGCAGCGCTTCTCAAAATTAGATCTTGGGACTGCTGCTGGACCTCTCCTCAGTCACTGCAGTAGAGGGGCAAAAACCTGGAGAACTGAAGGGAGATCATGTCCCTCACTGCTTCACAACTACTTAATACAGCAAAAATAAGAAATTTCTGACAAGAATTCTTGGAAAGATACAACCATCTCTTCCTTTGGGTAACAAATATCTCTCTCAACACTATAGAAAACTGTGATCAAAACAAAAAATACTAAAAATATTAGAAGTATCACAACTAAATAGGAAATGACAAGGGAATTTATACCTTCTTCACCCTGTGGCTATCTTATAGACAGATAGATCCACATGTATGGGTGTATGTTACATATATACCTGTATACACACACAGACACACAGACAAATACACACACACACACACACACACACACACACACACACACCACAGTTATCTAAGTGAATAAAAACCCTTATTATAAAGTCCTGACAAAATGGAGAGATACTTAGGTTACTGAACGTGGGGTCTACCTTTTGTAAAATATCTACTTATTCAATGTATCTAGAAGGTCAATCCATGGAAAGGGAAAACATTCTCAATTTATCTGGAAGACAAATGCACAAAAAGACAATCCTTTGGCAGAGGGGTTGATGAGAAAAAATATTGATGCTGGATGTTAAAGTCAAAGTTACTAAAACACAATGCTGCTATGGCCTGAATAAACATGTAATTGAAGAAGTAGAAAAGTTCAGAATCATGCATAGAGTTAAATGAAAAAGGCATATTAAATATCAATGGAGAAAAGACAGCCTATCGCTTACTTATGTCTGACAATCTATTTGTTTTGTGGTGTAAATAAAGCAAAGCAAGTAGAATTGCTTTCCTTACCATATCTTAAAATCTTTAACATCTAGAGATGTTAAACAACAGACACTTAGAAATTATGAATGTTAGGAAAATGGTAAAGAATACCGTTACAAATTTTTAATAAGAAATGCCCGCTTAAGGAAGACACAAAACTGAACGTATCATAAAGGAAAATCTTTACAAATATGACCATATTGGGGCTGGGGATATAGCTCAGTGGAATAAGCGCTTGCCTAGCAAGCGCAGGGTCCTGAGTTCGATCCCCAGTACCACAGGAAAAAAAAAAAAAAAGACCATATTAAAAACTTAAAACTATTTCTCATGTAAAAAATCGCCACAAAATACCCCTAAAACATAAACAAAAAAACCAAAAGGAGTGAGACGGAGAGAGTAGAAAAAGAGAGACCCCTTCTCTGACTATGCTGTAAACACACTTCAGAAGGCAATGGAGAAGTCAAGCCCGAATCTCATGGACACTCAGTAATGCATTAATAGTGTATGTCCAAGGAACAGCTTCAAGTCAGTAAGAAAAACAACAAATAGGAAAATTGGAGAACGAAATGAGCAAGCTACTCAGACAATGAGAAATAAAAATGTCCCCAATTAATTATTAAAAGAATTTCAATCTTATGAATAATGAAATTCATCTAATGAGCAAACTTTTAAAATCCATCTAATGAGAAGAGTAGGATAGGAAGCAGTAACTATAGCGAGAAAAGTAAAAGCTTTCATTTTCTATTGGTGTTCCTGGGAACTACTTTTTGATAGGCATATGAATGATATCAAAATTTTAAAAAGTGTACTTCAGCTGAATGACTTTGCTCCTAGCATGTATTTATAAGGCTATTCATTAAAGTCATATTCATGATCAGACAAAATTTTCTTTTTTTTTAATTTTAAAAATAAAAGAAGGAAAACATATTAACAAGCAGACATCATTTACAAAAAAGTGTAAGAATAATACAGAGTTACAGACAACGTGGTAGGAAATTATCAATGGTTTTTGTATTATGTATTGATATCTTCAAAGTGTTTTCTCAGGAGAACAAATAGAGACAGGCAAGATTGATCAAATAATTAATCATTAACTGTTCCTTTCAGTAAAGCAGCAGAAGTCAGTAGTTAAACTTTGTTATCTATCCTGTACCGACAAAATTTTAAACAATTCATAATGCAACTGCATTAGATATAAATACCCAACAGCCAATATATTTGCTCTGCAATTAAATATTCTTCAAGTAGATCATATATTTTTATTTAAAAACATATATTTTATTTATTTATTATTTTTACTATAAATAGAATAAAAACAATCATAAAATAACAACATAGAGGAAAACAAAACAAAGCAAAACATTAAAAATGATACAGGGTTTCCAAACAAGATGATAGGAATTAACAGTAAAAAAAAGCAAAGTATGTATAATGTTATGCTCACAAAATCACAGTACAGTAATCAACAGTTGTTTTTAAATCTTTCCCATTTTTAAGGAATAATGAAGTTACCAAAATATGCCATGAATTCCTTTCCACAGAATCACGTACCTTGTTAACCTTTTCAGAAGCAAATCTTGGCTTCTAGTTTAGCATATTCCAGCCACATTCCAGGCATTCACCTATACGAGAAGGGCAGAGGTCGTGTCAAAAGACTGCTCATATGGATGCCTGTGGCATCTCTATCTCTGTGATCTGCCCGTCTCACATAAGGGAATGATCCAAGGAAGAAGATACTTAATTTACTTACTAAGAATTTACAGGAATGGAGGAGAAGAACACTCGCATTTTCCATTGGTTTCCATTGGAAACACTACATGAAAGTAACCTCGGTCAATATGTTTTTATATTTACAAAGTAATAATCAGATGCACAACACAAGAAAAACATCTACCTCAAACCTGTGTCTACTCATATTCTTTTATTTGACTGTAACCATTACGTTTACACAGAAAAGTAGATTTACCCTGTGGATTAGAGATGGAATTTTCCACGCTGTTAGTACTGCAAAGCTCTGATGCCTATACTTTGATGGGCATTCTGACTAGTCAATATGCAGAGAATTGATCTTAAGCAGATGATTTATAGATCATGTGCTATAAACTCTGAAAGTTTGACAGTTGCTGCCAGACTGCTCTTTCAAAATGTGCTCCGTGGTGTGCATATGGTCGTGGTGAGTCATCAGTCTCATTCATGGAATAAATTATCAAGACTGTACAGTTTAAAACATCTGTTGCTGCATAAATGGAGGTGTTTCAAATTTATACAGTAAGTTATGGGGAATTATCTATCCCAAAGCATGATATACTTTATTTTTGTCCCTCTTTACTTGTACAGTTGCTCTCCTACAGATCCAGCACATTTCCTAGATATAATCTCTTCTATTTATGCTACCATATGAAGATCCTTCAGACTGCCACATATCCTCAAAACAAATTTGTTGGATATATATATATATATAGATATATATTGATATATATAGAGATTTTACATATTACATTTGTAACTAGGAGCTTTATCACAGTTTCTTTATTTTCAGTATTTTGGTTGGTTTAATTTTCTTCATAAGTAATCTTATCACCATGAAACAAAAGTTCTCTCTGTCCTTCTATCCATCATCTTCCCATTATCTATTTATCTTTTTAAAACTGTTTTTCCTTTTCTAATTGAATCGGCTAGAACATTGAGAAAAAATTAAGTGATACTTATGGCTATGAGTGAGTGTTCTATTGCCTTTCAGGTTTTATCCCACACCTATTGCTTAACAGTAATGCCATATATTATTTTTATACTTTTAAACTAATTAAAATGTTTTAAAAGCTTTTTTGTTCTTAAAATTCTATATTTCATTCAGCCTAAGAAATCATAGTTTTTGTGATGTTCAATCAGTCTTTTTTTGATTGCTCACAAATCCTGATATTAAAATATCATAATAAATATTCTAAAAAGTGATCTTCCACTGAGGGACAACAACAGTTTAACCAAAGGGCATATTGTTAACATGAAAATTATCACTGGGAGTCAGAGCTGTGGTTCAGAGCTGGTCCAAAAGGGGGTACATTACGTTGGATGATCCCAGTAGAAGATGTATAATGGGAGAAAATAAAGAGCAAGTGACGCTGAGTCCTTAGGTCGCTTTCTCTTCACCCACAGCTCCATGGAGGTTTATTTGGCTCTCGGATTCCAGGGCTTGAGTCCAAGGCTGGCTGGCACCAAGGCTGCAGTTGCAGGGTGGCAGAGTGTGGAGGAGGGCAGCTGTTCAGCCCACGGTGGACAGGAAACCAATGAAGGGAGGAGCTGGGGACAAGAAAGACAATTAAAAAAGGTTAAGATCTCATGGGCGTATGTGCTAAATTTCCATGATAAATACATTTATTATGTATTGCAAACATATACTGATAAAAATATTTTTAAAAAGAATACACGAAGTCTTGTAGCTCAAAAAAAAAAAAAAACAGAGAAAGCAATACTTTGAAAAGAAAAGAACCTGTCTAGGTCACATCCCCAAGTGAGCCGCTCCAGCTAGGCCCCACCTCATAACAGTGCATTTGAAAGTGGAACTCATGGAAGGCTAAATCCACTGGTGAGCTCAGCGCCCCATCAACCCATTGCCATCTGGACATTTGAGACCTTAGGTGGCACTTTAGATCTAAACTGTAACACTGAGTTCCAGGCTTTCTATTAGACATTGTTTGGTTTTGCTATTTCAGTTTCTAAAATTAGAACCATTAGTAAACCTGCGTTCTGGAGTGAAATGGCTCTAAAGAGTGTAATTCTACCATGAAGAAAAAGATTCTGAGTTCTAGAAAGGAAACTTAACTTGGTTTATTGTATTATTAAAATTTTTAGTTTAAGCCAAGTTTCATTTAAGATACAAAAGCGGCATTGCTTTTATAGTAAATCTTTCTGATGGTACTCAGCATTCTACAATTATGAGGTATTTGTATCAGCCCATTTTCTCTTTACGACTTCACCAGGGCTTTGTGCCCTGAGTGCAAAGGAAGATATGGGGAAACAAGAATCAGGCTTGAGCTGGGTTAGTCATTTAGAGAAGACAGAATGTGAGTTACTTAGGAATGAATGACACCAAATTCCCAAATTTCTTAAAGAGAAAAGATAATCATTTCTTTAGCCCCAGCCCTTACCAGGGCAGCCTTGCTGTGGTCCTCGCAGGAATCCTGCTTGATTCCTCAGTTTCTGACTCCTGCTAGTAACACGTCCCTTGTGTTTCTCTGGTAACCAGAGGTGACTCTCTGCCCTATCCTGTCGGTCAGTGACTTCAGCTCGTCTTGCAGGGCCTCTCACCGCTCGTCTTGCAGGGCCTCTCACCGCTTTGACGGAGTGTGCAGCCACTTCTCGATATTAAGTTCTATTTCAGTCAGTTTCCTGTTGCTGGGGTAAAACATCTGTTAGCCACAACGTAAAGGACGGGCGGGGTTATTTAGGCTCATGCTTTGGAGGTTTCAGACCGTGTTTGGTTGGCTCCCAGGTAAAAACGTCATGGTGGAGTGGCTCGGAGAGAAAAGTTGTTGTCCGCGTGGTGGCTGGAAGCAGAGAGAGAGGAAAAAGAGCCAAAGGGACAAAAGAAGCCTGGAAAGGAATACAGCCTTCCAGGCCGGGCCTCCAGCAGTACGCCTCCTCTCAGCAGGCTGCACATCCCAACAATATTCAGAGTGCTGAAGGCACCGATGAGCTCATTCACCGATGATCCCCACATCTTCTGACACATGAGCTCTTGGGAGACATTTCTGGTCCAAATCATAACAGATTCCCTACGTTTAAATCACACAGAGAGTTTCCTATTTCCTTACTGTTTGATATACAAAGTATGCTTTTTTAAAAATAAGCATTCAGCCTAAACCCTCCTGCATCCCGGTAGCAGATATGCTCAGCTAGGCTGAATTCCAGGTCTGAGGGCATCTGGGTGAACTTCTGCTACGTGTAAACCCAATAACTAAGGAAAAGTTCTCAATGATTAATAAATGTAGTGGAGCAGCTTAATGATATTGTCTAAAAGCTCTTAAATCCATGTCTTCTGAAAAAAATATGCATTTTTGAATGTTCCTGGGGAATGAACCCAGAACTTTTACAAGGAGCTGTATTCCCAACCCTTTTGTATACTTTTATTTTTGAGGCAGGGTCTCATCATTAAGTTGCTAAGTTGCTCATGCTGGGATAGAACTTCAGATCCTATGACTGTAGGCTCCCAAAATTCTGGGATTACAAAGGTGAGTAAAGCAGTTTTGACCTTATTTCCAAGTAGCTGGATGAGGAAAAGAAACAAAATGTTATCAATTGGCGTTTGAGTTTCCCTGCACAAGAGAAGCTAGTGCTTTCACCAAGAGTGGTCTACCTGAGAGAATCCCTGGTGATAGAATTTTCAGTTCCTTGACATCTTAGCCCCAGTATTTCAGAATGTGACTGAAGTAGGGTCTTTAAAGAGATAATTAATTTAAGGGAGTTATGCTGAGCCTTAGTCCAGCTTGGCTGTTTTTTTTTTTTTTTCTAAGAAGAGAAATTTGGGGAACAGCAGGAATTTGATGTGCACAGAGGAAAAGCTGCCTAAGAAGATGGCAAAAAAGGGGCTTCTGCATGCCAAGGAGGCCTCAGAAAAAGTCACGTCTGCCCAAACCTTGATAATAAACTTCATCTTCTAGAACTGTCAGTGAATTTCTATTTAAACTCCTCCTCTGAAGTATATTGTTACCCCAGCCCAGGAAACACATGTTGTATACTTGCAGTCTGTGATGTAAACCTCTTTTATGTCACAAATGTCCAAGGATTGTTACAGTCACAAAGTCTTTTATGAACTACATTGCTGGGGGTGGTGAGGGTGTTATGTGGTGTTACAGAGGACCCCAGAGCTATGTTCTGTGTCCAGGTTAGTGAGTTCCCAAGAGAAGATTGCTGCAAAGGCACGTGGAAGCGGAGAGCTCTCCAAGAATGGGAGCATGGAACAGTGAGGATGAAAATATATCACTATCTCGATCTGATTCAGCAACCTGGCCTCAGACACACACCACACCCCAGCTCAGGAAGAAGTCCTGGTGAAGACAGGTGCTTTCATAATTGTAGGGTGTAGTATGTGCCTAGCCATATTTTATTTAACTCTTGCATTTCTTTTTTTTTTTTTTTTTTTAGCCAGGGTCTCACTATGTAGTTCAAGCTGAGCTTGAACTCACTATGTAGCCAGGATGGCCTTGAACTTGTGGTGATCCTCCTGCCTCAGTCTCCCAAGTGATGGGGTTATGGGTGTGCATCACCATGGCCAACTATTTAACTCTTAAAAGTACTTGGACACACTTATTTTTCTACTGGGCTTGTTGATGGAAGTAGAAAACACTAAGTGAACATCCAGGTAAACAACTGAAGAAAAATTGAACACATCTAAGACATCATAGTTGACTGTTGACATGTAATCAGTGGATGACTTTCATCAACATTACAGAGAAGGAGAGAAAAGAGCCATCTCTACAAACAGAAGATGGTAACTGTACCAGCTTATAGCTCCACAGCGAAAGAAAAAGAAAACAATTTGAACACTTAATAATGTGCACAATCTCCTGTCATGCATATGTATAAACACTCATAAATCATACATTCACACTTATCTTTTTATACTGTTGCCTCCGCATGACAGTCTTTATTTCTTCATATGGATATTTAATATTGAGTATTAAAGTATTATCACCTCTCATAGCATTGCTGGATCACTCCAAGTTGGGGAAATTGCTCTTCCTCTTTATCACTTGCTACTGGCTTTATAAAATTCACTTCAGCATATAATTATTTTCTACCTTTCACCTAGCCATTTTCACCACTGAACTGTGAAATGCTACCCCTTTCTTCATTGTTTAAATGCAAATAGGAAAATTTATGAAGTGATGGCTTAATATTTCTTGAGTAAAAATTTGGCTTGTAGGCTGAAGTTTACAAATTAAGCAAACAACAACTTAAAATTCATATCCATTCTTAATCTAATGTAAGACTGTCACTGTTTCTCTTTTGAGTATGAGTATCCATATATGTAAAAATAATTACTTACATCTTGGACTACTGTTCCATTTGATTGTCTTCAGCTAAATAACAGAAAAAGAAATGGAAACTTTTCCCAAATTGTACAATATTTTCATTAAATAGCTCAGTAGTATTTTTGATATTTCACACACACATTTAGATTATGTTTACTTTCATGGAATTAAGTTCAATTCAACAACTCCCTTTTTGCTGCCTAATTCTCTACTATGTCCAAGACCTAAAGGAAACTAACTATACTATGCTCATCTTGATAAACTGGTGAACAAAATGAGTGGATCAGTCATAAATACAAAAAAATTTTAGAGTTGTACAAATAGAGGTGTGATGATCAACTATACAGTGAATGATAAGTAATTGGCTGTGATTTGGTCACAAATTTAATTTGATATCCAAATTAAAATACTGTGGTGTCAGTAACATGCAAATACACAACAAAAATTGAAACAATTCAGTTAGAGTGGTTCCACAGAGCTTCCGTAAGTGGGAAAGGGTAGGATGGTCAAGGCGAGGGAGGAGATTAGGAAAAAAACTTAAGATGTGTGATGTACAGAGACAAATTCCCCATGATCAATGTGATCATTACATATGTCAAATATGTATTAATAAAAAATAATTATTTAAAAGTCGGTTAGAAATCTGTATGAACTCTGGAATAATTATGAGCACTTCTCAAACTTTTACCTGTCTTGAATTTCAGTGACTAAGGTGCTTATGAATTTGCCTTTCTCCTCTTACAACTAGTGCACTTTGCCTTCTTGATTTTTGGCTTAAGGCTTTTTTTAAACATATGTGGCAAAATATAGGAGATTATATGATTCCTAATGATAACCATTGCCACTACTTATTTAGTCTATAGTATGCACCATACTTTGTAACATAATTTAAATTATTTTATAATTATCTTGAAAGATAAAATATTATTTTTGCATTTATATATAAGGAAAATCATTATGGAGAAAATTGAGGGTGAAGACATCCCGCAACTTACTCCAGGATATGGAGCTGAGGGTCACTTATCCTACTGAATGGCAAAGCATGCAGTGTTGGCAAGGCATTTGGTGCAATTTGAAAGAGAAAAGTTATGATATTAAGAGAAAAATTAAATATTTTATGAAAAAGGGTAAATATTTTAATTTGGAGTAATACTTTTACTGGTTAGGTGGGTGAGAATCCAAGGAGAAGTAATAAATTGAACAAATAAAAAACAGTGTTAGAAGCATATTTGAGGAATGCTTACAATACCCATTTTTAGGGGAGAAAGTAGTGTGAGAAAGGACTTTTGTAGAAAAATTAAAATAAATCTGAGAAATATTGGTTTGAACACAAAAAAGACATTTGTATTAATATTTAGAAGTTCTTTGCAACCATTTTGTTCCCTTAATATATTGCATGATGGGAAGTGATTGTAAGTTTTGAACAATGGGTGATAGAGTGATAAGAGGGTTGCCCTCCAATTTTGTGTAACACAGATTGCTGGAAATTTTGTCACTCCTGGTACTAATTAGGGATGTATTAAGGAAACAGTTACCTTGGAGTCACTGACAGCAAGATCTTATTGAAGATCGCCTGAGGGTATTTACAGGGTGTCTCTGACAAAGAAATTCCTTGGAGATCCTGTGGTGGACTCTGGTAGAGTATAGAGTGAAGGCTCCCTTGAGGTCGCTCAGAAAGACCTCAGATAAATAGCTCTGGATCTCAAAATCAATATAATTAAAAATTCCTTTTAGAAAGCCCAAATTCAGAAGTAGCCAGGAAGTAGAGAAAAGAGAGAGATCTTGGTTCTAGTTTTCTAAAGTAACAGCTGACAAAATCAGTGAGAATGTCAAGCCAATGAACGTGCAGTAAATGGGCAGATTAGGCTTTTTTAGCAGAGTTAACTCATGGTATTCCTTGGGCAATCACTGCAGTGCGACTTCTGAGACACCCTGCTCTGTAGAGTGCTCAGTGTACGTTAGGACTCTTCAGTGGTGTCACTTTGATACACATTTTCCTAGTTCATCTCTCATCACTAGAGGCTGCTCCAGGAACCAAGGACCATGGTCAGGTGGAAATAGTATCACTGCAGTGCGGTGTCTAGAGAGTTGCCAGGTTAGCTGCCCTTCACTATTAGAAATCTTTGTATTATTGTAGCCAAGTACATAAAAGTCATTTTGGGCACCAAATTTCCATGGAATTCGGTGACATGTGTACAAATAATAACAGCCTATTTCTTTTCAAAAGTACCATCAAAATGGACATGGTTCCAAGTAATTTTCATTTTCTTAGCTTCCCTATGTTCTTCTTCTTTCTTTGTACCAGGAATCGAACTTAGGACCTTGCATCTGCCAGGCAGGCACTGTGCCTCTGAGCTGTATCCTGGCCCCTTCCCTATGTTCTTAGAATGTGAATAAACTTGGCATTTACTTTCCAGCTAAAAGGAACTATTGGACAGGAATCCAGGACTTTACGACTGGAAATCAAAGGCAGAAAGGATGGGTAGAGATAGATTTGGGCCATCCCTATTAGACTGTCATGTTAAGCTCAGTAGGACTGCATGGCTCATTGCTGACAAGTGAATGAACACCAGAGAAGTGCCCTGAAAAACCTGTCCAATCTCACAGAGTCACTATTCCCTAAGGGAAGGGTAATTTCATTGTGGCCATCACTGAGGGAGGGTACAAGGAGAAAAACTATGAGAAATGCTCAGATTTACTAAATAAACAGAGAAAGAAGAGAAGTGAGAAGAAAGAGGGAAAGTCACAAAAGCACAGGCTGCTCCAGATGGCATAATTCATGGTCTACATCTCTTTAGCTATATAGTGTCTGAAATCTTCCTCATGACAAAATTGTTAAAATGAAAACAGCCTGAGCGCTTACCTGCCCAGGGTACAGTCTCTCTCCCCTTCCTTCTTTCTCTATCTGCCTATGTGTCTGTCTCTCTCTGTGCCTCTGTATATGTCTCACCCACAATTGCATTAGTATTTGACACTCTCTTGGTCAGTCTTATTGGTAGATCAGATCAGCTTACTGACCTTTTACAAAGTACTATTTACCCGCAGAAATAGTTGTGGCAACTTAATTTGATTCCAGGAAAGTTTGATTCCTTTTCTATTCTGTGTGGAATGTTTCATTTTAAAATCCAATCTTCCTCTATGGGATGATGCTTAACTTTTAAAATTTTATGAAGACAGCACTTTGTGGTCATTTACTAGCTGTAGATACTTTCATTATCTCTATGCAGGAGTGTTTGACGTGGCTACTCTTAAAGTTTGATGTCATCCTATAATACACACTTGATCATCACCATCATTTCACACTCTGTCTAAGGTCTTTTGTCCAAAAGTTGTGAAGTGTTTCAAAAACCATTTTTAGGGACATTTCTTTCCAAAGGAATAGGATAATTAGTTCCCAAGAAGTGACCCAGCTACATATTGTCAGTGTAATTAAGTGTGTGTCTGCCAAACTCAGTCAAGCCTACATTTCTGTCATCTTTCCCGGTGCCAGAGCCAACATATTTTCTCCTTATTATTTTATAATCACCACTTAGAGAAACTCAAGGAAGTTTCCTGGATCTCTGGAAAATTCTAAAACAGACTGCCTATCATGCTGACAGTGCCTCAGTATTAAAACATAGTCATTTAGCTCACCCCTGCCACTTATCTTTTGTAGCAGGGTGCCAATTACACAGGAATTATTCTGCTTTTTAAAATCATCAGTAAAGCATTTTCTAGGACTCCATCTTGTAATCAATGGCAACGTGTAATAATATGGATCATCAAGAGTAAAAAACAAATTTGATCACCACTTTCCCTTCCGGTTAGGCCCTAAGCAACTAGTAAGTAGATGTGGGTACTTTCTCCCCTGCCGTCTCCAGCACAGAGTGGTGCAGTGACTAGGTGTGAACCTGTGTTCCTCATCCCCACTTTCCTGCCTTCAGACTCACTCTCAAGTGACTGAACAAGGAGCGGGATGAGTGCAGATGTAGCTTAGGGCACTTTGTTAACCTCGAAGACAACCTTGTCCAATATTTCATGGGACATGCTTATCTTGGCACAGACTCATATCACAGGATGATTGGTAATTTTCTGAAAATCAATTTTAACTGTGTACCCTTTTTCCCCCTAAGCCTAACAACACTATAAATAAGACAAGACCCCACTCTTGTTATTCTTATGAACACTAGAAAAGAGGATTCCTCCTAGAGATATATGGGGCTGGAATGAATAGAGACTCATCTGATGCTCATGTAAACCCAGCAGAAGGACAGTGCACAAAGAAGCACAGGAGAGAAAGACCTGTGAGCTTCAGCTTCTCCACAGAGAGCTTGGTTCTGCAGCTTTTCCTGTCTGTGATTTGCACTTTCCTCAGGACCCTTGCTAGGCAAGTGAGCCAATAAGTTTTTGCAGAAGTGGGATTGAGCACTATCACTTTTTCATGTCCTTTTGCCTCCTCCAGCCCTGTCACTGATGTTTTGCTGCACTCAGCTTGTCCTTCACCAGGCAGTGCACACCATGACCTCCTCTCCCTATGGAAGTTACCCTATGCCACCTGGCACACTACTTTCTCTCAGGAAGTTCTTAGAACTTTCGGTTGAAGACATCACTGAAATGGACTTCTTGACAATAGACAGTCATTGCAATACCTTTGGTAAAGGAATGAAATTGATTTGCATGGTTTGCCCTGAACAGAACCTAACATAAACTGACCCGTTTTGTGATTCTCTCTGTCCTCCGTGTTAGGTAAGAAAATTGTGGCCAAGATGGAGGCAGGTAGAGGAGCCCACGTGAGGGAGGAGATGGGGCAGGAAATGGATCAAGTAAAGATAATAATATTTCCTGAACGCATTCTAAGAGAGAGAAAGAACACTTCAAAACTTAATACAAACTCTTTGTTGTATTTTCCTTTGTGTACAATGTTATAGACACTACATTCAGTCTTCACAAGAGTCTGCAATGAAAATATCTATGTGAAGTAAGACCATGCAATAAAATTGAGGCTTAAGAGGTTAAGTGACAGGCTCAAGATCTCCTGAGTAATGAATAACACATCCTGGATGGACTCAAATCCAGAGTACCTGAGCAGGCTTTCCATTATTATGGCTACTTAATTTTTATGTTCCTTTCATACAGAGAGGTGTGATAAGAACTTTTGTTTAAAATCATATAAATAAAGAGTACCATGCAAGTGAGATGAGAGTGCCTGCAGGACAGACTCAAGCTGAACAACACCAGGGACAAGTATGCGGGTGGCTGAGGGATACACCAAAGCTGTGGAAATGGCATTTTAGAGATCAACAATCAGGACCATTCAAAGAGCTCCAGAGCCCAACCTACAAACAAAAAACAAACCGAAAGTCATAAGACTATGAACATTCTCAAGAACATTTAAGGTAAATGGGATTGCTTTTGGGAATGGCTGTGAATACCACTGAGAGACAAAAGTGAACAGCAGGTGAGGTTGTTTATCATTTTTGCAGATACCTCTTTTACTGTGGCAGGCAGCTACATAGAGATCAAGCCTTCCTTGATTTCCATGATTTTAGCTCTGTAATATAGTATCTGTTCATCCGTGTCTTCTGTTTTGGATATTCACCTGCATTAATGGTTAAGTTTTTGAAATCATATTTCCTGTTTATGACATATGATGTTTCCATTCATTGAGGGTATTAAATTCTCCTGGACCGCTACCTACTTGCAAGAAGTCCATTCACTTTCTCCTCCTATCCAGCCTTCATTGTGCTCTTTGTTTGTACTTTGTCTCACTCAAATAAGAGCGACTGTATGGTGTTTAAGCTTGTGTGTCTGATTTGTGTTTTCCAAGTGTATCAGTTTTCCTACACACATCTCAGATTTGTCCTTCCTTATAGTCCACTAGTAACTTTTCATTATATATGTATATATCACATTTTCTTTATCCGATCATCTATTGATGAGTAAACAAGCTGCTTCCAGGACTTAGCTATTATGAACTGTGTCATAATAAGCATTTTAATGGTTAAATTTTCAAAAATGTGAGGATGATCACTTGTAAAATTGACTTTTCAGAGTTGGGATACATATACTCTTGACAATAAGATAATTGCTAATGAATTTTTTAGAAATTATTTTGGTGACCTTTAATTGCTTAAAGGTAATTTGTAGGACTGCATTACTTTATACATAAGAAGAACATTTCCCCAACTGTTAGCATTAATAAAATTTATTTCGGTACACTACTTGCTGATGAAATATAAATGGCCTAGGAAATATATATGGAAATCTGTTGACACTTTCCTTTTTCCTTTTGAAAAATTTCTTGCTTTGAAGCTAAAACATGCATATCATAATTCTGGAAAGGACAGAACTTTTGACCTAACTTTGTTACATTGTTGAGGTAATGGTAGCAACTTCTTTCTTTCAAATTTGTATCATGCATTTAAATTACTACTAGTTAAGCATTGGGCTCCTTGTGCCAAAAGCATTTCTTACCGAGCCCTGAATTTCTGCCTTGTTTTCTACTTCAGCTTCCTGTGAGCGTCTTTCTATTGTGAGCTTATCTTCAGTCTCTCTTTACATTTCAGTTCCTTTCACCTGAGCTGGGTTTTGGTGGGAGTCAGCCAACTGTGAAGTACAGAAACATTGAGTTCACAAAATATAAAAATGAAGAATACCAGCTATGCACCTTCTTACCCTTATTTGAAGCAAAAATTTGGATAAAAACTCCTGGTTCTCTCAAGTGAAGGCATCAGTAACAGTTTTTTTGTGTGCAGAGTTAGTGGCACTGAAAACCATGGAAAGTGACTCAGTCTTTTGATATACAAGAGAAAAGCATAATGCTCCCCAAGATATAATATTTTCTTATTTATAATTTATTTATTTATTTATTTAGCAGATGGTCCAAGTTCCTTTTAGCAAGCTGGGTTATAATAAGCGTGTGTCGTGGCCACTCTGGGCAGTACTTGCTTTGGCTGAAGCAGGCTTTAGACTCAGACATGTCCCAGATGGGATCCTCCATGCAGCCTCTCTGCATGATTCTGTTCCTCTGCTGGCCTCCTTGATCAGGTCTTCAAGAAGCCCCTTCCTTACCCATGAACAATCAGAAAGTCTGACATTATGCCTATACACACCTGTGCCTGCTAAGCAGTCACCTCATGCCTTTAACAGGGCCCATCTGTGCACTGTGCCCCTGCATGCTACAGCATGTTTTCAAGCTTCTTTGATGGCACGCTTTGCAAGACATTTGTCTGGAGCAAAGCATGCAGAGCTGGTACTGTGTACTGAGAGTCTCTAACCCTAAAGATCACTGGTGCTGAAATGGCTGGTAGTGTCAGCTGGTAACCCCAGAGGTGCCCAGTAGCAAAGAAGAGCAGAGAGCCATAGAGATTTGATGGGAGAACCTCTGACAGCTGCCATCATCTCCAGTGGATGAAAGAGTTCCTGGGATCCATAGGTAGCTACAGGTTCTGAGTGCAAGGAGGGCTGCTAACCCTCAGAGCTGATAGCCCCTGGCATTCAGAGCTCAGGACCATTAACACTAAAAGAGCTACACTTTACCAGATTAGGATTTCTACACAAACTGACCAAAAGAAATCTACTTTTTGTGGCCCATAAGGGGAAGCTTTCCCACTAGAGGGCGCTAAAAAAGAAAGTGGGAAAAACAAAATGGAACAAAACAAAATGAAAACGTGGATAATGGTGACCACCATCAGGCTTAAGAATCAGCCCATGATTGATTTCTGTCCTACATGCAGAATGGAAGCTATTTTAGTAAAATGCTGCTATTCAGTGCCACAGTAGTTAGGACTTTCTATGGTCTGCTTCTTGCAAAGGAGAGTTTCCTCACCAGCACAATTTTTTTTATATCACCTCATTTGGAGCATCATTTTAAATGTACAGTTCTGAGCAAGATGAGCCATCTTTCCAGATATTTCAGAATTACCCAATAGAATTTTAATAAGCCCTCTACTCATCCTTAGTCATGGTTAATTTCACTTGCTTGCAACTAAAACACTGAGGCATTTTCTGTATCTGAGACCAAAATAAAATACCAGTCAGAGGAGTCAGGATAGCTGGTAGAAAATTATTTTTTTGCTTGGTATTTCATTCATCTTTTACAGATGAACGGGCATGTTAAATAAGCTGACAGAAAAAAAGGCAGAGGAAGACAATATGCTTTTTATGTGTTTCTCCTTGTATTGCTTTTCAGATCTTCCTTCCATTTAGGCAGGTAACCAGGTTCTGTGTGTCTTTGCCTCAAGGAAAACTTGGGTTTGAAAAAAAATTAAATTATTCTTCTACGCTAGATTTTCATTTTCTAATAATCTAGGACTTTAGATGAGATTACTTTTGATGTCCCCCAGGGAGAAGAAAGAATGTCTCATAAGAGAGAAGAAACAAAAGTGCTTTATTCTCCTCCGACTAAAGTGTTCCCCCAGGTAGGGTTAAAAGGACAGAAAATTACTGTAAGGATTCTGCAAGGGTCATAGCAAGGACCCTGCTCAGTCAGTGATGTTTGGAGAAAAAGAAGACTTCATGGAGGAACGCTGTTAAGTACCAAGCTCGCTAGAGATTCCCGCAAGCCAGTGCATTACACAGAGGAATCAGGATGAAGGATGGATCTGAGGCACACTGGGGAGCGGATTCGTCTGTTGGGTGGTAACCCATGGAAAGATGATCGGAGAGCCCAGCTTGTCACTGCTGCTTAAGACTTTTATGGCTGGTCGTAGGAAGATCTGGAGGAGCTGTTCAGATAGAAATTAGATGCTTTGGGCAAGAAGTGGGAAATGAAGGAACATCAAGTACACTTACAGAAAGAAATGCATAATTCTTTGAGTTTACTGGGCCTATCATAATGAGTACCACAAACCGAATGGGCTGGCCAACAGAAGTCCAACTTCTTAAGGATTTGGAAGCTAAGAGCCCAAGTCTGGGTTTCGGGAGGATTGCTTTGTTCTTAAGCTCACTCCCGTTTTCCAGGTGTTTGTCTTTTTCCCATGTGTACACATGTTCTTTTCTTTCTGTGCATCTTGTCTCTATCTTCACTTTTCAGTAAGGACGGCAGTCATGTAGGGTTAGGGCCCACCTTTAGGACCTAATTTTACCCAAATTAATACTTTAAAGACTATTGCTCTAAAAACGGTAACAGTCTGAAGTATTAGGGGTTCAGATTTCAATTGTGGCAATTCTTAAGGCCACAATACATTCTGAAATGATAATCTTTTCCCCATTTGCTTTTGATATGAGGTGAAACACTTGGCTCTATGATAGTTTTACTAATGATGATGTTACTTGTAATGGAAAGAATAATGGTAAATATTCCTCAATGTTTATATGGTATTAGGAACTTTTCCAAACATCTGTGTGATAACTCATTTAATTTCTACTCCAGCTCAATAAAATAGATATTATTTTTATTCTCACTTTACTAATGAGACCTATGAAGTATACTTTCAATAATGTTTATAAACAGTCTGCTGTTATGTTGTTCAATAATAAAAATAATATTGTGATTATTAAATATGGAAACTATGGCAGAGATGATCCTACAGTTGGATCAGGGCAGAGATATTCTCTCGTTATGTTCTTCTCTACATTGTCAGTTTCTGAAGGCTCTGGGTGTTATTTATTGTGGGTACTCATCAGCAATGCTAAAATTGGCAGGCTACAGTGCAGGGGTGAGGCAAAATCCAAAGGCATTGCCTCTGTTTCACTCTGGGGCATGGACATTTAACTCTTGGGTATTTGGGTTATAGATAACATAAGGGTATAGAAATGCTATGAATATACTGTACTTTACAAATTTAATACACGTAGATTTGGATATGCAATAAAAATGTGGCTAAGCCTTGGTCACCAAGTGTTAATTTCCTTCCTGTAGTGGCTTTGGAAGTCTTGCTGGTTATCCTCAGAGTGACCCATTTTGTTCAGTGGGTTTGGTCATTTCTTGTGTTCTTCATGTTTTGTTGCTCTGCTGAGAATCATATCAATAAATGCAAACAACATTTTGCCCTGGGACTTACTTTCCTCCTCTAGTCACAGCAGGGAAAAATTTAATCTCACTCTGGGATCTGTAGAGAAAGGGCTGGGCTGTGTCAGATTACTTAAGAGTTTTGGGACAAACAAAAGAATTGATTGTAATGGTTAGCTGTGGTCACCAGAGAATTAATCAAGGATGATTTCTCTCACTAGGAAGTTTATTTCCAAAGTTAAACAGTGATCTTTCTTCCAGATTTGATGGGTATGTGGAAATACTCTAAGGTAGAAATAATATACAAATAGTGGTTATTGTTGCTCTAAATATTATTCCACTTCTTTGGTGTAACCCATGGGTAGAAGGTATAATGTACACTAAATGAAACAAAAAAGAGAATTATTTTTTTGGAATAATGACACAAAACATTGAACGGCAATGTGATCATTGCAGTTTGTTTCAATCCTGGATACATGGTAGAATTGCCAGCAAGGGTCTCAGTAGTAATGTCCTGTTTGGCCAAGATCAATTAAATCAGTAGCCCTGGAAGTAAGGTCTAAGTATTTACAGTTTTGAAATTCTATTTTAGTTAATCTAACATAAATTCCATAACTCCAGGACTGAGGATCAATGAGCTTTAGGACAAAGTATCGGGATTAGTCAGCTGTTATGTAGAAGTAAAACTCCTGAATAACAGTAGTTTGAGTAAGGTACAAGTTTATTTCTCTCCCTTAAAGAATTCTGGAAAAAGACAATGCAAGACTATTGTGGTGGCACTAGATTCCTACCAGCTACTCAGGCTCTCATTGTCTCTTTCTTGGCCTGTGACTTTCATTCACAAGGTTATCTCGTAGAACAACCTGTTATTTTTTTACCCAGTTGGTATTTACTGGGCACCGGTAGCAGAGTAAGGCTCTGCATGCATTTCAGATAGAAGGGTCACGGAGTGCCTTACTGAGAAGGTAATGTGTTAGTAAAAGACCAAATGAGGTCAAGAAGTAAGCTAGGCACATGCGAGGCACAAGTCTTCCTAGTAAGGGAAAGGAAAGAAGTCTTAGGTTTCTAAAGTAGAAGCAGCCCTGCGATACTGAAGGGAAATCAAAGAGGTCATTGTGGATACAACTGGGTGAATACAGGGTTAAGCGGAAGGATATGAGAGAAATCAGAGCAGGAGGCACATTGGGCTTTGCGGGTTACAATGAGTTTCAATTTATTCAGTCTCTGAAGGTAGGAGGCAGGAGATGTGGGGCAGAGAATTACCATGATCGATTTGTGTTTTAGTTTCATTAGGATCACTGTGCCGAGCTGTACCTGCTATGGAGGCGGTGAAAACCGCAAGCCTCGTCCTCAGGCTGGTGTGCCCACTAGGCTGAGAGACAAAGGTAGCCGGGAGCAGATGGTCACTGTGAAGTAAGGAGAAGTGTACCACTCCGGTGTGGGCTGAGCATAGCACTCATGAGGTTTGCTAGTAGGGATACACCTGAGAACAGAAGAGTAAAGGGGTGGAGTGAAAACCGGAAATTGGAGCTACCATTTAAGAAATGGGCAAGACTATAAGAGGAGAAAGTCTTGGCTGAGAAGACTTTGGTTTGCTCATGTGAATTTTAAAATGCCTGTTAGAAATCTACGTTATCAGTTTATTGACTCTTACTTCCAATGCACGCTCTCTGATTAACAATAGGGTTCCCTTAGGAAGTTCTTTTGTAAAGTGAACATAGTGTTAGGGTCTCTAGTAGAAGGTGTTAAGAGATCATTGCAGGAACAGGAAGCGTTCTTGCCCTTTCCAGCCAAGGCGGGGCACGGACAGTAGGGATGTGAGGACAGAACGTGGAGCTACTCAGGCCTGAGGTTAATATTTGAAGTTCCTTTGGATCCCCAGTACCAATAGGTGCTTGTACACGGTCATCCTGTTGGAAGCACAGGTGTATAAGAGCGAGTTTTTACATATTCTTGAAATCAAGCTGGTACAGGTACAAATTAGAATGTGATAAATTTCCTATGAGAAATACAATCCCCATAGATCACAAAGTCAGAGAGGAGATGGCGATTACTAGGGGTTGGGGAGGGAGCAACTAGGAGGAATTGTTTAGTAGGCACAAAGATTCAGTTTTTCCAGTTGAAAACATTTCTGAATGTGGATGAAAGAAATATTAGTAGCATTATGGTATTCACGTCCTTCCCCTGAAATGGAAATGTATGAAGATGTCTAAAAAGCTAAATCTTGTGTATACTTTGCCAAAATTTTTTTTGAAAAGTTAATTGCAAATAGTTGTGTGTCATGAATTTAAGATGAGAGCATTTATTGTGGCTTTCTGTTTTTATTTCACTTTAGTTGTGGGGACACATTCACAGAGTGAGGGAACATGTCAGTTTTTGAAGCTCATAAGACAAGGCAATGTGGAAAAGGAGGCAAGAGATTCAGAGTATATTCAAAGGAACAAATTATGATTGTCTGTGAAATGAGAACTGATTACTGAAACTCTAGTCATTAAACCCAAGGAAATAGGAGACAACAAAGAAGCTCCTGTTCTAGCTCATCAGTCTCCTTTCAGGAGACTTCCTGGGAGTCCCAGGCTTGTTGCAGTGGCCAGACTTAGTCATGTGGCTATAAACAGATGTAAGGGATTCTGAGAAATCCAATCTTTTATTCTAAGGAGAACTATGTCTGCTAAAAAGAACAAAAACATGCTGCTTACTAGGGAAGGAGGCGAGAATGCACACAGAAGGCAGTCTCTCCTGTGTCACGGTGTGAAATCATGTCTCGCCTAATGAGTCTCTTTGGAGCAGGACGACAAAAGAAGTTGATTTAGCCTGGAAGTGGGTTGAGCGTAGGACGCAATGTTCTTCTTTAATCAGAGCCAGGCACAGAGCCATATAGGCAAAAATGGGCACCACACCACAGTGTTTTTGTTCATCCCTCCCTCCCTCTGCACCTTCTCCCTTAGGCATAGTTTTGTTTCCGAATCATAAGATTCGCCATATACTTTTCTACCTTTTCTTACAAATGTTCCTTTAGGGGAAGCACATACTAAGCCCAATTTTATTATGGCTTAAATGACTCATAAAATTTAGGGTCACTCAGTTGGACAATGTAAGCATTTTTAAAGGGGATAAAACCTGAAGCTTAAAAGTATCACTGTTTGGAGTAAGTTTTTAGTTTAGCAAATCAAAGGAGTTGAAGAGATGTGGGGAGCAACCTAGAAGCCCCCTAGTGATGCTGTCTTGGTTACTATTTCTCCAAAGGGGCCTGAGGATGTCACTGGCAAGGGCCACATGGGTCAATCTTTCAGACTGTCGATCTGGCAGCAGAAAGTACATTCAGGTTGAGACCAAATGAAAAGGAACACTTTGGAATTGGATTGAATAAAGGTTAACAGCATAAAAGATTCAGAAATCATGATCAGGTAGCTGTGGGACTCAGGGTCCACACAACTTAATGTGTGGAAGCTGTGAAGTTGAGTTAACCTCATCCGTCCAGTAGAATTGGTGCAGGACAGTTTTTTGCCTGTGACAGAAGTACATTTCCGTCTGTGCTCACTGAATAGCCAAATAGAACTGCCTGATTATTTCCCACATGCCACCAATGGATGTCTTAGTGCATCTGATAGACTACAGTGCAAGAATGCTGCTTAACGTGAATTTTACTGCAGCTCAGCACCTGCTCCAGCCAATAGTCATTACTACTCACGGGAAGCCATATTCAGATTAATGTCATTTGTGTATTTTTGCATTTGTATTCTGCCCTCTCCGGTGAAAGGTAAAACTGATAAGCAGAGGCACTGATTGTGAGTGGCAGAAACCTGTGGTTGCAAATCCCTTGCAAGCTTGGAATATTAGGAAAGGTTGTGAGATGTGGGCAGTTTGTCTTTGTAACTGGAATCATTGTCAAGATACGCCAACCGTTTTCATTCTCACTTTCTTTCAGCTTGCTTTTTTTCCTCTCACTCTTATTTCCATTAATTTTTTTGTTCAAATATTTTGTTTGAATAAGAAATAAAAAATGTAACAAAATTGCCAGGAAAAAAACAAATAAACCTAATTCTTCAGTCAGTAGGTTAACACTAGAATTGTATAAGTTCATTTTTTAGTAGACTGAAAGGATACTTACTCAGGACCCTCAAACATTATAATATTGAAATGCCAAATGGTATTTATCTGTTGATCTAAGGCTTTTGAATACATCCTTGCCTCCAAGCCCCTTGCTAGGTTCATAACGGTCCTAAGACCTTTAAGACTGCCTCAGTATCTGGAAGTTAGCAATTTAGGCTTGGGCTTGACAGAGGGTCAGCCAAAAATAACTCCTGATGTCTAATCGGATTGTCTTGACCACATGTCCTATTAGTTCCTAATGGCTAGATTTTTAACTGCTAGCAGGCCTTCCACAGTCTCAAAAGGAAGAATACTGCAGGGTCGGAAAATATAAAATGAGTTGCCTCTGTGTCATTTATTGTGGAGTTGTTTCATTGTTCTTCATGGTATAAAATCAGGCACTTTGTCCTGTTGCACTTTTGGTGAAGACCTGAAATGATGCTTCTTTACTCATCAAAATATGTATGTTTACATATGGAATGTCAACCCTGTCTGCAAGTAGATGAGCATAAATACACACCCCCAGTGCTTGGCTCAGGGACTCCCTGCAGGTCTCGGCGATAATGCCGAAGCTTTGGTGTGGTCTACTCTAACACTTACAGCCTTTGCTTAGCAGCATGTAAAATGACTCACTGCTGTATATCATTATTTATAGGTGCTCTGATCTTGGGGCCCCAAGAAGGGTTTAAATTTTACCTTTTGGATATTCCTTCCTTCCACAATTCAATAATCATAAAAATGTTTCCTATCTTTAGCAGGATTCATGTCTTTTCAATCACAGTTAACAATGGGATTCTCCGACAGAAACTACATCCTCTGCACATTATTATGTGCATTTCTTTGAACCCACCATTTATAAGCTGTACGTGATTGGGTCTGTGCAGATTAGAACAGCACCAAGAGAACCTATTTAAGGTTTGGGATGAGTGAGCCTGAGCATTAGAGGCACTCTGGCAGGCACACACCTCATAAATCCCCTTGTTAAGTCTGTAGCGCCGGAAATGGAATGTGCAGCTCTGGCACTTTACCCTTGTTAGTGCAAAGGTAAATTGTAAGGGCTCTCACAGGTCCAAGGGGAATAAAGAAGGAAGGAAAATGGGAAAGGCTTTCTTAAATTCAGTAGCTGCCCTTGGCACGCTGAGTTGCAGGTACACCTGCTGGAAAGAGCAATAGCTTATCTAATTTTAGCCTTATGTAAATAAAACAGATGCTATTATTTATAAAGGAAATCAGAGTGGCCTATACCAGCATATGAAAGCAGAATAGTAAACAGCTCATTGGTATACTATAGTAAATGATGGGAAATTGCTAAACATTAAGCTCATGATGGCAGGTCTGTAAACTGAATATTTGCTTTCTCCCCAACATTCACAAAATAACCATATGTTAACCTGCTATAGTCATATGTTAAAGTAGTGCTTCCCAACTTTGTTGGTGCTGTAGATTTTCCTGGATGTGTTTTAAAATTTTTAGTGTCTTGGTCCTATCCAGGTAGATTCACATTTACTGTCCTGGATTATGATCTGAGTCAGTGGTGGTGAACCCACGGCAAGTGTGTTATTTGTTTTTCTTTTAAGACAAAGAAGTTAATGGATGAGTTGTTTTTTCAAAACTAAAACTTCAGTATTCAGGTTTAATTGTAGTGTTGACACTTTGCGATAAATAAATGGGTTTTGGGTTCCAGTTTGAGCACCGATCTCTAAATGATTTGCCATTACTGGTCTGAGTTATCAGAGTTTTTGAAAATCTCCAAGGAGCATTTTAAACAGCAGTACAGACTGAAAACCAATTGGCAAGAAGCATTTTTCCAGAACACTTCATTGAGTGTAAGGTACCTTAGTGGCGCAAATGTTACGTTCTTCAAACCATGACTCAGAGAACAAGTCTTTAAAAGGTTTTAAGGCATGGAACCAGTATTTGAATGAAGAGACTGAAGTTTTAATTGGTTGTATCTGGAAACATAACCTGATAGCAGAGTTTTACTGTTATGCTTCATATACTATACTGACACCCAGAAGCGTATCTATGTTATATTCTATCATATCTTTGCAATAGTAAAACTGGAATTCACATAGTTAATGATTTCAAGAAGAAATGTTTTCCTACAAGTGCTTAGCAAGAGCAACAGTATTTCCATATTACAAATATTTGTTTCCCTTTGAAAGGGAGAGAATAATCTCTAGACAGAATAAAATAGCTGCTGAATGCTGCTGAAGGTCGGCCTGATTTGATTACAGCTAATTAAGAACACCAATATTTCTGAGAATTGAACTTGGTCTGAATCAGAGACAAGGGAGGATCGTTTTGACACTTCAAATGGTCTGTGAGTTGAGTGAAGTGTGTTGAGACTTTGAGATCAGGAAATGGCTTTGATGCAATTATTTATTATTGCTTGGCTACCTACCAGCTTGAAGGACAAATTCACTTCATTAGTAATTTAAAATGTTGGTGGTGAGACCATTAAAAAGTGTTCATTAGAAGGAACTGTGGGACATTGTTTTCTTCCTCCAGCAAAAAGTCACTTTCCTCCTCTGTCCTTGTTAAATCTGAAAAAAATGTGGATATTTAAGCTGGTTGTTCATTCTCTGATAAGATACAAAGCTGCACGGAGAGGGAGGCATTACGAGGTAGCCCTTATCTGTCAGGGATCTAGTTCCATCCTAGTGGTTTGGAGGAGAAAGGTACTTTAAGAGAAAGCAATATTCCTGGTGTTTGATGGACAACACTTCGTGGTACCCACAAACATGTGTGTTTTAGAACTATTTTTAGTTTTTGAGAGTGCAGTTCTCTAGCATAAAGAGGTGCTTGGCTTCTGAAAGTTATGAAGCAAACTATTCATTTTACAAGTCCTGGTCAAAAGTGTTACAGATGTATTAATAGGGCTGATGTGTTTGTCTCCAAACTGAATCTCTACAAACAGCAGGCATATATTTTATCTATCTTTCTCGTAATGAATTCCATTATATATATTCCATAATATGTTTCCTTAGCTTATAGGTTATAAAGAAAGGGAGGAACTTGAAAATTATTCTTTCCTTTGTATTTTAAGCAGGTAAGGTCTAAGGCTCCCAAGTTATACATGCCCCAAAAGACTTCTTTGAAATAAGGAAAAAACCATGATTTGCAGAAATACGTGAAAAGTTGTAAAGCTGTGATTAATTAAAGACAGAATTTTACTGATTTTTTTTTTACCATTGTTTTCTCCTGATGAAATCTGATCTTGTCTACACTGGGCCTTTTTTGGATTAATAACAGTGCCATTTTCTGTTTCCTATACCCCTAAACATTACTCAGCAATCATTTTTATATTCCTTTCTATTTTAAAGAGAGAAAACAACAGGATAAAAACGACAGAATTTCCTGTAGTCTGAAGTGAGGATTTTAAATTTTATCCCCTGCTAAGGGCAAAGAATGTTACATGTTGAGTTTAGGAAATCAGGAGACTCAATTTGAACAGTGACACTCAGCCTGTCATAGGGTGAGCACTTGATAAGTGATAGCCTTTGGTGTCATATAACATCATCATAGTCACAGCATCTTATTCATCGCATATGTTGATATCCTGTGAATTAAGGGATTTGGCCAAAACACGATTAAGAAATATTTGCAGAAGTGGGGTCAAATACAGGTCCTTCTGAAAATTAATCTGATGTTTTCAAAACACGGCAGTCCCCCTCTTGCTCATGTACCACTAGCCTCAGGCAGAGACTTTGTCATGATACTCTTCAGACCCTACTCAGTTTGTGTTGTTCTAGAGGAGTATGATCTCTTCACTCTTCCTTAGGACTGTATTTTCCCATCTCCATAGATTGGGGCTGCTCTGGTATGAATTTGTGCCTCGTAAGTTCTTGTGCTGAAACCCTAACCCCCAAGGTGATACCGTTAAAAGATGGAGCTGCTAGGAAGTAAGTTAGGTCTTGAGGCCAGAGCCCTCATGGATGGGACATTTGTGTGCTTCTCAAGTAGGTCCAAGAGAGATCACCTGATCCATTCTGTGACACAGCAGGAAGGGATGCGTTAAGAAACAGAGAGGAGGCCTGCACTAGGCACCAACGCTGTGCGCACCTTGGTCTTAGAATTCCCAAACTTCAGAAGAGTAGGAAATAAAGTACCTATTATTTATAAACCACCTATTCTGCAGTGTGGGTTACAGCAGCCCAAATGAACTTAACACACGAGATTACCAATGATATGTGCTGGTTTCGGGACTGCCATCTGCTCCTGTATGATCCTGTCCTCCTCTTTCTGTTTCTCTTCTTTGGAAAATGTGGAAACTCTTTGGCTCAGATAGCTGAGATACCTGGTAACAGATCCCTAGATCTCTGAATCATCACTTGAAGGAGACCCACTGCATAGAATGACCAGGTTTTGCTGGACTCTGGCTTACTGGGAAATAGAGTGTGGGGCAGTAAACCATTGAGATTGCAGAGTGTCTTTATTACTGGAGCACAGCTTCTCTATCTGGAATACTGAAAACAAGTTTAGGACTTCAATACAAATGTATTTTCATCTGATGGAGAAATCTCAGTAGTTGCTCCTCTTTTTAGCAGTAAGGTGACTCAACTCAGGACTATTTTCAGTGATAAGAAGCAGTGATCAATTTGCCCCAAATTTCTTCATTTCCCTGTCTTTTCTTCATTTAACTTAACTTCATTTAACTTTACCTTGTAAGTAAACAGTGACACTTAGGCAAGTTTCTCATGTACTCTTTACCTCAGTTTCCTCACTATGAAGTAGAAATAATATTGTTTCCTTCCTTACTGCTCAGGGCTGTCAGAAAGATAAATGAGTTGATAATTATTTGAAAAGTAGTGCAGAAGCATAGAGCATTATGTTATTATTGTGTTATTCTTATTAGAACAGTAAAAAAGTGTCTCTGTGCTGTAGAATGGGGAAATGTTACAAAGGAAAGATTTATGATTTGTTCAGTTATTCGTCTTTTCTTTGTAGAACTGGAATAATTCCTTTAGGTTACATTGATAATCTACTTATCTTAAAACTTGAAGGCATCTTAACATGTTCACATGAATATTTAAAATGCTTTGGGGCACTGGTGTTAAGACTATTAGGTGAGGTAAAGTGATTGATATAAAGAAAAGCACAGATGGCTTTTCCTGTGGTTTCATATTGCTGAACAAATAAGCAGTTACTTTGGGACTTTGGTATGAATGAGAAGCAGTTACCTTACCTGTGGGCTTAGTGATCCACGTAAAAACATACAGTATTATGAATTTTGGTGGTTCTTAGAGAGAGTAAAAGATTAAAAAAAATTAATTCCAAAGAAGGCATATGTCATATTTTGAAGCAGTATTAATGTTGAACTATACTGAGTATTTAAATTTAGTGAAAGATAGTAAAGCATCCCTTGTAATCTTGTTGAGCTGTAACTTAGTTATGCTACATATATTTATTTTTAAAATATATTTAATCTATAGTAGGTTTAGACATGTAATGAATTAAAATAGGGTTAAGTACAAAAACAGGTCTCTTGTTTCAGAGGTCCACCTGATATTAGAAGAACTAATGTTCCAAAATTTCTTCCAAATCCTTCTAGTAATTGTTAGAGAGTGGTCGATTTACCTATGCCTCGCTGAGTCCCAGGCACCCTCTGTACCAGGTTTCCTCCTCCTTGCTTCAGGGGGTGAAGCAAGCTGTCTTGATAGCCAAAGCAGGAAGCAGGCTACTAACAAGTCTCAGAGGCACCTCTTGTTCTGATGCTGATGCCTGAAAACATGCTCTGAGCTTACTAAAACACAACCACTAGGTCACTGACGTTGGTCTTTGCACCTGATGGAGTCTCTGTGACTGACCAAGCATTGGCATAAAGAGGCTTCTGCTGAACTCCACATCGCTTGATGGAGAGACTCACATTACTGCAGTTGGTAGCAAGTCTCACATAGCTTCTGAGAGCAATCACTGAGGGTGTTACTTTCCCTAGAAAATGTAATACAGTGCTTTAAGTTTCTTTTGCAGTTATTCCCATCTCTGGCGCAAAACGTAACTCCAGGAAAATCTGAGTGGAGAACACATCTAACTGCTAACAAGCATGCTGTATGCACAGTCCCAACTCCAGGCTCATTTTCCCTTTTTTCATGGAGTGGACTATAAATCTGATTTGTGTTTGAAGGATTCAAGCTTATTATTTCTCCTTGTGGGGTCCTGAAAATGATGTGGATATGTACCACCGACCAGGCAAAAGGAAATGCAAATGTGTTAATGCAAATGTGTCAATCCTGACAAGTACCTAAATTTCACCCTCTGTAAACTGCTGGAAAACATAAATGGGCTGGAATCCCAAGTAGGTCCTTCCACACTTTCCACTATGCATATCTGTGGAGATAGCCTCTCTCTTGCAGAACTAGATTAGATTAGAGGCTAAAGAGTAAAGTGTAAGAATCAAGAAGTGTGTGTGTGTGTGTGTATGTGTTCTAAAGATGGGTGATATTTGACCATCATGGAAATTACTCAATAAAACAGGCAAGGCAGAAGGTGCAGAAAGGAGGTTGGTGAGCTGCTGGAAAACTTCCAGAGACTGGGGAGGCATCCAGAACCTTACTGACTTACCAGGCTTGGACAGGTATGTCATCCTTTCTTATGCTGGGGTGCTTGTGCAACTAAAATTTTCCTGTAATCTTTTTACTCATATTTACCAGCTCATCTCTACTTCTTCCTCCAGACACGAGTAGACTGACCCCTTTTTCTGTTCTACCTCCCTCTGTGTGGTCTATATGGCCCTCACTTGTGTCTATGTAGTAGTCAAAGTATACCTTCATCATAGAATTTCTCATACATCATAATCAGAAACATTCTATTTGCTTCTCAGTGACTTCCATTAGGTTTTAAACTCCTTGAGGACTTTCTCTACCCCTTTTAATTATTATTTTGTAGTAATATACACATACCACATGATTCATTACTATTTGAACTAGTTTTTAAGTGTGCAGTTCTGAGACATTAAATATCTGTACATTGTTGTACAATAATATCCACCATCTATGTCAAGAGAATTCTCATCTACTCAGCTGAAACCACTATTAACCTTCATCACTCCCTGGTCTTCTTCTCCAAGGTCTGGAAAAGAAAACACAATCTAATTTGCTATCTCAGCCCCATGGAAGAACACAGTGCCTCTCTTAAGTGGATGATATAAGTCAGTGTCTATGAAATCAATTAATACAGGTACCCATTGATTTGCATGTTTTCCACCAGAAATATGGGCAGCTGGTTTGGAGTTTGGAGTGACTATTTCCCCTCTACATTCGTCAAATGAAACTTAATGTAACAAAATTTATTTTAATCACACCGTGCCCTCATTTGATGAAAGAACACTGTGATAAAAAGGAACTGAATAAAGAGGGATGGTAATCAGAACTGAGAAGATGGATATGTGCAGAGTAGACCATTCAGATGATTAAAGAACATAAACTCAAAGGAATTCAATTATCAGTAACCTTTACAAGTAAGTACAAGAACAAAAATAATCACTGGTTTCAGAAAAAAGCCAAACAAATGGCAATGTCAGCCATCATAATTATGGAATTAGGGCAAAAGCAGGAGGATGACACAAGGGCGCTTTCCTTGTTGTTACGGTGACTCTGTTATTCCATGACCAGCTTACAGATGCCCCTTAGAAGTGGCCGTGAGAAACAAGCAGGTTTAATGTGATTGCATCATTTGGTTTTGGTGACTAGTTTACATGGGATTGTTTCTAGAACGTGAAGCAGCTGTATTTCAGAACTTTGTATTTTTTCCTACAACTTTTTATTTTTACAAACATATGAAACCAGAGAGGTAGTTATAAGGCAATCATTTTTAATTCGATGCTTTCTTGGTTCACATCATATTTATAAGAGTTTTTAAAGAGCGTGAATCTTGTAAGGGTCATTGGTGAAATTGCAATGCTATTATTGCCATTTCATGGTACCAGGCAAATCTTTCCAGATGTGTTCGCACTAGTTTGGGTAGAAATTGGGCTCCATATTTCTATGCCTCAGGTAAGAATTGAAGATTGGAATTAAGACCATTGTATCAATTTGGTTTTCTCTAAAATATAGGTTACTCTCTTCAGTCACAGAGGGAAAAAATACCATAAAAGAAGGTGTCAAATTCCAGTGGTGAAAGACAGCTATGAAATTGGTATACATTACCAATAATAAGAATGGAAAATCTGGGCAAAAAATGTTAGAGTATACTAGCAGAGAGAGAGACCATTTACAAAGTTATGCAAACATATATTTAACCCTGGATTTGTATCAAATTAACAGAACATTTATATTGCAAAGCAATGACTTGACATTTAGAAAGCCATGTAATCCTATAATTTGGGAAATGGTTTAGATGGTTTAAAAGCATTAAATAATAACCTAGAAGTAGCAAGGTGGATCTTACTTTTGCTACTTACTAGCTGTCGGACTTGGGTTAAAGTCTTCACATTGTAGGTTTTACATCCTTTTCTGTAATCTGAGGAGTTTGAGAGAGATAATAAAAAGAAAACACAAAGTTCTCTGACATTGTGAAATTTGGAAGCAGGAAGCATCAAGCTCTCATTTTATTTACATATAAACTTCAGAGTTTGAGAATCTCATCAGGCGACCAGCACTGGATCTACTGTGTTACCTCTCAACTCCCATGCTGAATATATTCCCAGTGATTGCTGGGACATGTGTCTGGCCAGTAAATTATCGAGTCACCAGCTTTGATCAGTGGGCCTGGCTCCATTAGATGACCTCACATATTGAGACACAATGTAGAATGAAGTTCCATTTTTTTTATTCTGAAGTGCAATTTATAATGCAAAGATTAAACACTTCTCTTCCTGAAGGTAATGAGAATTGATTTCTTTACCTCTAATCAAACTTTCCAGTTTCAGAAGAGGAACTTTTAAAAAATTAGTTTTTAAATCTTGCAGTCTCTCTTGGCCTCTAAGGGTAAAGAGGTATCATACCCACTTTAATCATTAAAAAACATTTTGTGACTCATTTTACTGATTTTGTGCCAGTAAATGTGATTTCTGGGATCTACAACATTAAAGCAAATGATTCATCTCCATCTTCACCTCAGTGAGGTTCATAAAGTTTGAACATAGAAATCATTTTGCATCTGAAAAACTTTGAATGATTTATGTACAAGGAGCCACATTTTAATTTTTTTATTAAAATGTACTTTCTTTTTAAAAGTTACAAAGTTTTAAATTATCTTCATTATGCTCCTCAAAGTTTCTCAGTTTTGCAGATCTCTGTTTGAGTTAAACAGTAAGGAAAAAAACAAGTCTGGAGATGAATATGTATACATTTTGTTTTTAGAAAACCCAAACTTCTCTTTCGCCTTCACTATCAAAATGTGTTAAACCAAATTTAGTGTCCAGTTGAATTGTGATGCTTAATTCTGATGGTGAGGAGCTTTTTTGTTCAAGTTCTTTGACAATATGTCCTCCTCAAGCACTGAGCAATGCTTTCACCCTTTACTGAACTTTGAAATTTAGATACCAATTTCCTGGATACTCTGAACAATGCCATATTCACCTATTGGCATGCCTCATATAAAGTTTTTCAGGATAAAATTAAAGTGAAAATGGCCAGCTTCACTGTGCACAAGGCCCTTAATAGTGGGTGTCTGTAGTTCTGCATGCCTTGATCTATGGCCACAGGCTTTTGGATCCTGAGAAGTTCCAGTTGCCCTCATATACAGAAGTGTTTAACACCACAAATATGCATCCTACATCATGGACAGTTTCAATCTAAGAGCCAGCCACTAGATCTTAGATCCTCTACTATTTCCTGCAAACCTTCATACTTCCTTTGCTCCCTCTCAAGCTAATTTTGCCATAAGGAAAGGAGATATTTGGGGCATCACAGGTAAACTCACTGAGAATAGGCTTTGACAACACCTGTTGAAAAAAGGTGAACAAGTTTTCAGTTGTTGTTCCTCCTCTCAAATGACTTTTGCGATAACTTTCTTAACTATAGATAATGTAGACTTTCATAGGTAGCAAATTTTCTTCCCTTTCTTGTTTCAAAGACTTAAGGAATTAACTTTTGTTAATGCGCTACTTACCAGCAACCTGACCAGGTATCTGTAAGCAGTTGGTCACAGACATCGATGTTTTAATTAATTGGAGTCTACAGAGGAACCCAAATGCCTAGCCATGCGAGTCTCATCAGTCTGCTTTTTGGCCTCAGAGATCTGCCATTGGATTAGTTCAGACAAAAGATGTACATGTGACATAAGGTCTTTTTTGGGGGAACTTACTTTGTACCACATAAAAATTGTCATTGTTTTTATCCATTACATTCTCTCTCTCCCTTTCTCTTTCTCTCTGAGCAATGCTTTCTCTCTTTACTCTCTCTCTGTCCCTCTGTCTCCTTTTTCTGATTCATAGTCAAAATAATTTTGCCTATGTCTCTGATTTTTCTTTCTAATATGATGTCCATAGAAGCTGTTTAATGTACCAATTTGCCCCTGGTTTTGTGCTGTTTTGCTACCTGAATGTTTCACTTTTTACTTTTGGCTTCAGATGTTTGATGGTCCACATGGTATCATTTTAGGTCTTTATTGTCAGTGGCCAGCAAAATCCCATTCACTTTAGAAGATAGGTTTTAGTAAAAGAGAGATAATCACTATTCCATGAGACCAAACAGCTCGTGGTTTGGCAACAAAATATGAATTTATTCCAAATACTATTCTTGGAAGTGATGAGTGCATTCCCACCAATCCTTCTGGAACTCTTCCTGAACAACAATTAAGAAATAAAACAAAATGAGTAGCCCAGCCTCACTTTACATCAATATGTATCAAGCACCATGGTCCTCACGAGTGCCTGCATTTGTTCACCTGGACAGGAGGTAGGACATGTCTAGTTGTATGTTTGAAATCAAAGTGATATTTTCATTCCACTCTGTGACTTACAGCTTCATTTTTCTAAAAGCTATGACCTCTGGTTGTAATGTGCTTGCAGCAAATAAATCACAACACTCTCAGGCAGAACTCCTAAGGGCTCATTGACACCCTTGACAGAGCCCCACCAAGCTGTCTGATTCCAAGGAAAGAGAAGCAGCCAACTATTCTGCCTGTTAGTCCCAATTTTCTTCTCCTATCTGCAGAGACCTAGTAGGACAGATTCACTGAAGTTGGCTGCCTTATGTTTGCATTGTTCTTGTATTTCACCAACATTTTGTTTAGGAAATTCCAAACATGTAAAAAAGTTGAAAGGTTTATACAGTGAACATTGATTGCCTCTTCACCTATAAATAACCCTTTGTTCTGTTTGCTTTATCAAATGTTTGTCAACTCATCCTTTTGATGCATTTGCAAATATGTTGTAGACTTAAGACATTATTCTTAAATACTACAACTTTGTATCACTAAATAAAATGTAGTGTATTTCATAGTAAAATTCATTCAATGATTTCAGACAAAAAAATAAAGGCCTGTGTAGCATAAACCCCCTTTCAGATATAGGACATTGATTACCCCATAGGGCAGCTCCTCATCCTCCATTCTGGCCAGTCTTGTTCTATATTCTTTCTCCACTATAAATTCCTGTTTGGAGTATGTTCACCGGAGACTTCTTACATAGCCCTCATGTATAAAGGCAGTCATATAATAAACAATATCCTATATAGGCTTTTTAAATTAAGTATAATATTTCTGAGATTCATTCATGCCATTCATTATCTCCTTTCATTAAAAAAAATAAACTGAGAAGATTGTATACATTCATTGTGTAAAAGGAGATGTTTTCAAATGTGTGTATTAATTTTCCCTTTTGTTGCTGGTTATTATTCTATACATGCATACACCCTAATTTACTTATCTCTTTGTTTTTGGTAAACACTTGGGCTGTTTGCAATTTTTTTCTGTTTTTATTTTATTTTAAAAGTAAAAGAATGAATACATATGAACCAATAGACAGCCATTTACAAAGTAGCACAAGAATAATATAATCACAACTGAATTACACACAAGGTGATGGAATGAACAATGGTTGTTGTATTACATATTGATAACTTTAAAGTAGCTACTCAGGAAAACAAATATAGACATGCAAGATTGATCAAATAATTAATCATTAACTGTTCTTTTCAATAACACAATAGAAGTCAGTAGTACAACTATGTTAGCTATCCTGCATATACATACATACATAATTATCCCTTCCTTCCTTTTTTTCCCTTTTCCCTCATCACAGTTGCTTTTCACTTTTGAGCAGTTTCCTTTCATTTCACAATGTCTGTCATATCTCCAAATTTTTATTCACACTTTCAGGTTCTTACACTAGTGATACAATATGTTGCTTACACATGCACATCTGATTTATTTCACTTATGAGTATGGTCTCTAATTGTGACCATTGACCTATAAAAGCCACAATTTTATCTTTCTTTATAGCTGAGAAATATTCTATTATATAAAAATGCCACAATTATTTTATCCAGTCCCTAGTGGATGGACATTTGGGTTACCTCCACCATTTAGCTATTACAAATTGCGCTGCTATAAACATGGGTGCACATATATCACTGTGATACGCTGTTTTCAGATCTTCTCGGAAAATATCTAGAAAGGGAACAGCTGAGTTGAATGGGATCTCTAGACCTAGTTTGCTGAGGAATTTGCAAACTGACTTCCACAGTGGTTTCACCAGTCTGCATTCCCACCAGCAGTGGAGAAGAGTTCCTATTTCTCCAAGGCCTCACCAGCATTTGTTGTTGGTTGATTTCTTATTTCTAACCATTCTTACTGGGGTGAGATGAAATCTCAGGGTTTTAATTTGCATTTCTCAAATGACTAATGATGTTGAACATTTTTTCATGTATTTATTTGCCATTTGCATTTCTTTATCTGAGAAGTGTGTATTCATCTCAGATGCCCATTTTTGTATTGGGACTTTGAATGTGGAGGGGCTGATGTTTTTTAATTCTTTATGTGTTCTAGATACAAGACCTTTGTCTGAGGGACAGCCAGCTAGGATTTTTTCCCAATTTGTGTGTTTTCTTTTTACTCTGTTGGTGATTTCTTTAGATGTGCAAAAACTTTTCAGTAAGATAAGATCCTAGTTGTTGATTCTTTGAAGTATTTCCCTTGCAGTTTGGTTTTTGTTCATGAACTCTTTGCCTACCCCTATGTCTTCAAGATTTTTATCTACTTTCTCTTCTAATAGATTTAGTGTTTCTGTTTTAATATTGAGATCTGTGATCCATTTTGACTTGAGTTTGGTGTATGGTGATAGACTTGGGTCTATTTTCATTCTTCAGCAGGAGGCAAGCCAATTTTTCCAGCACCATTTATTAAAGAGCCTATCTTTCTCCCAGTGAGCTTGTTTAGTCCCTTTATCAGATATTAGGTGGCTGGGTGTGTTTATGGTTTTGGCTGCATTTTCCAGACTGTTCCATTGATCTTCCTGTTTTATAGCCAGTGCCAAGTTGATTTTACTACAGTAGATTTGTAGTGTAATTTCAGGTCAGGGATTGTGATTCCACCCAACTTATCTTTCTTGCCCATGATTGCTTTTGCTATACTGGGTGTCTTGTGGTTCCAGATGAATTTTAGGAATGTTTTCTCTAGATCTGTGATGTATGCTAATGGCAGTTTAATGGGAATTACAATGAGTCTGTATAATTTTGGTACAATTTTGGTAGTATGGCCTTTTTCACAATTTTGGTCCTTCCCATCCATGAGCAATGAATGTTTTTCCATTTACTGATGTCTTCTTCAATCTCTTTTTTCAGAGTACTGTAGTTTTCACTGAATAGACCTTTTACTTCTTTTAGTAGATTGACTCCTAAATATTTCAGTTTCTTGGATGCTATTGTAAAAGGTATGTTTTCCTTAATTTCTCTCTCGGCCTGTTTGTTGTTTTTATACAGGAATGCTATTGATTTTTTAGTGTTGACTTTGTATCTAGCTACTCTATTGAATTTGTTGATTAATTCAAGGAGTCTTGTGAAGTTTTTGGGGTCTTCCATGTAGAGTATCATGTCATTTGCAATTAGTGATAATTTTACTTCCTCCTTTTCTATCCTTATTCATCTTATTTCTCTCTCTTGCCTAACTGTTCCCGCTAATGCCTCCAGAACTATGTTGAATAGGATTGGTGACAGTGGACATCCTTGTCTTATTCCTCACTTTAAAGTCAAAGTTTTCAGTTTTTGTCCATTTAGCATAATGTTGGCCGTTGGTTTTTCACACATGGCTTTAATCAGATTGAGGTAAAGGCCATGTATTCTTATTTTCTGTAGGATTTTAATCAGGAATGCATGTTGAGCTTGTTGAAAGCTTTTTCTGCATTTATCGAGATTATCATATGGTTTTTGTCTTTGGCTCTATTGACATGGTGTATTACATTAATTGATTTGCATATATTGATCCATCCCTCTATTCCTGAAATAAATCTGACTTGGTCATGCTGTTTAATTTTCTTGATGATTTGCTGCATTCTATTTGCTAGTATTTTATTGAGTATCTTTGCATCTATGTTCATTAGGTAGATTGTTCTGTAGTTCTCTTTCTTGGTTGAGGCTTTCTCATGTTTTTGTATCAGTATACTACTTGCCTCCAGAATTGAGTTAGGGAGAATTGGTTCCTTTTCAATTTTATTGAAAAGTTTGAGGAGTGTTGGTATTAAATCTTCTCTGAATTTTTTACAGAATTCTGCTCTGAATCCATCAGGGCCTGGGCTTTTCTTTGTTGGTAAGTTTTTAATTACAATTTCAATCTTTGATTTATATAGGGTTGTTCAGGATTTTTATATCTTCCTGATTGAACTTTGGTAATTCATACATATCTGGGAATATGTCCATTTCTTCTGAGTTTTCTATTCTACGGAAGTAAAGATTTTCAAAGTAGGTATTAATGATCTTCTGAATTTCTGTGGGATCTGTAGTAATTTCATTTTTTTCATTCCTTATTGCATGAATTTGAGTTTTTTCCTTTCTTTTTTGATAAAGTTGGATAAAAGTTTATCAATTTTCTTGATTCTTTCAAACAACCAACTCTTTGATTCATTTATTTTTTATAGGGTTTTCTTCATCTCAATTGCATTAATTTCTGCTCTGATCTTTATAATCTCCTCCCTTCTTTGGGCTTTGGGCTTGAATTGTTCTTTTTCTAAAAGTTTGAGGTGCAGCATTAGGCTATTTTTTTTGGTTCTCTTTCAGTTTTCCTAATAGGTTAGTTCAGTCTATAAATTTCCCTCTGAGAATTGCTTTCACTGCATCCCGCAGATTCAGGTAAGTTGTATTTGCATTTTCATTTGTTTGTAGGTATTTTTTAATTTCTTGTTTAATTTCTTCTGCAACCTAGTCATTGTTCAGGAGGCTGTTATTTAATTTCCAAGTGTTTATGGAGTTTTTGGTGTTCCTTTTGTCATTAATTTTCAATTTCATTGCACTGTGGTTAATATGCATGGGATAATTTCAATTCTTTTGCATTTAGATAGGTATGGTCTGTGGGTTAGAATGTTGTCTAGTTTAGAGAAAGTCCCATGTGCAGCTGAGAAAAATGTGTATTGTGATATTGGGGGGTGGAACACTCTGTATACATCCACTAAGTCCATTTGTTTGTAGATTTGGTTCATATCTATTATTTCTTTGATGATTTTTTATTTAGTTGACCTGTCTCTTCTCATGAAAGGGGTGTTTAAGTACCCTATTATAATAGTGTTATTGATTATTTGGTTTTTCATGTTTGTTAAGATTTATTTTATAAAGTTTGGTGCTCCAATATTAGGTGCATACATGTTTATGTTTGTTTTCTCTTCCTCTTGCAGTTTTCTCTTTACTAGTATGCAGTGACTTTCTTTTTCTCTTTTGATTGTTTTCAGGTTCAAGTTTACATTGTCCGCAAACATAATAGCTACCTCTGTTTTTTTCTGGGAACCTGTTGCATGGAGAAATGTTTTCCATCCTTTGACTTTCACTCTATGGATTTCCTTTTAATTAAAGTGTGTTTCCTGTATACAGCATATTGTGGGATTTTGTTTCTTAATCCACTCTGCCATTCTGTTTCTTTTGACTGGTGAATTGAGGCCATTTACATGAATGGTCATAGCTGATATATGTTGGCTTATCTTTCACATGTTATTTACTTGCTGTTGGGTTGCTTGTTTGCTCAGCTAGAGGGTTCCTTGGTATTGTTGTTCTTGAGATTGTGGTCTCCTTTTTCTCTGGCTAGAATATCTTTTTGTACTTTTTGTAAGGGTGGTTTGGTACTCATGAAGTTCTTCAGTTCTACTTTGTCTTGGAAATATTTTATTTCTCCATTGAATTTGAAGGATAGTTTTGCAGGATATATTAATCTGGATTGGAAGTTGTTTTGTCTCAGAACCTATAATACATTGCTCCATGCTCTTCTCAATTTGATTGGTTTGTGTTGAGAAGTCTGCTGTGATTCTGATGGGCTTTCCTTTATAGGTGATTTATTTCTTTTCTCTAGAAGCTTTTAATATTCTGTTCTTTTTCTCGATTTCTGGGATCTTGAATATTATATGTCTGGGTTTGGTTTTACTTTGCTTATGGCTAGTTGGGGTTCTATGTGCCTCATGTACTTGTACATCAGAATCTTTTTCCATGCTTGGGAAATTTTCTGCTATTTTATTTCTTCAAATATTCTTTTTATGTCATTTGTGTTGCCTCCTGCTGTTTCATAGACTCCTATCAGTCTGATATTATTTCTTTTTGCCTTGTTTTGCAGCTGTTGAATTGATTTTTCCTGATCCTTGTTGATTTTAAAAGCTCCTTCCTTTCATGATCACTAGCTACCGTGTAGTCTTCAAGATCTAAAATTCTATCTTTGGCTTCATTCAAATGGTTTTCCAAGCTTTCAGGGGAAGTTTTGATTTCCTGGAAATATCTTTGAGTCTGTTTCATGTGTTGTAGTTCATTCATATATTGTTAATGTAATGTTTCCATCTGTTGCCTGTCTATATCTATTTTTTATCTGTTTCTTCTCTCCATGTGCTGAGCAATTCTTTCATTATTACTATCATTTCATTTTTTGCCTGAGAGATTATTTCTGATCTGATCACTTTTATGGCCTGATGAGGTTGTTTCTTTACTTCAGATGTGATCAGTTAGATATTTCAGGTATGTGGCTTCCAAGTTCTCCTATGTCAGTGTCTTTTGGACTTGTTCTGGGTGGAGTTGAGTTCTGAGATTGCATTTTCCTTCTACATCTTGTCATTTTGAATGTCAGATGAAAAGTGCTGAGCTACAAGGTACCCAGGCAGCTCACAGTAGGACTCTAGGGACCCTAGTTTACCTGGATATCAAACTTATCCCAAGATGGTAGGAGGCAATAGACCACTGGGCCCAGAATCCCCAGGCAATTGGTGGAGTGCATAGCTCATCCCACAACAGTTATGGGGGGTACTGTTGACCTTCGGTACCAGGATCTCCAGATCATGGATGGCGAAAACATGTGGGCCTCAGCTGTGAATCCGATGGTGGCCAGATGGGGCCACTGCTCCGGGATTCTCAGATAGCTGGTTGGGGGAGGGCATGCCTCACCTCCCAACCTAGAGGACCACAGAGCCCAAGGCTGCTCCCACATAGCTGGCCTCACCAATCAACAGAGAGATCCACCAAGATTGGGCCACTCTGGTTCCCTTTCCCTGGGCCTCAGCTTCTTCCCTGTTCCAAAGGAGCAGGGCAGAGCCTATGTACACATCTCACACACCAACTTAGAGGTCCACAGAGACAGGTCCGCTCTGGCAAGACAGGCCTCACCCACCAATGGAGAGGAGCACAGCTGCAGGTTTTTCTGTTATTGAGACTGTTACTACAAATATGCTTGTATGAGAATTTTGCCCACATGACCTCCCTTTTCATGTAAACACTAGGGGGGTAAAGGACATAGAATATGGACATACTTAATTTTATAAGCAAATATTGGACTATTTTCCAAAGTGCTTGTACAAATTTTTAATTTTTTAATTTTTACTTTTTAATTTTTTTGGTACTGGGAATCAAAGTCAGGACCATGTGCTCGCTAGGCAGGTGCTTATGCTGTTCGGGTATATCCCCAGCCTGCTCATACAAATTTATGCTTCTGCCAAAATGGAGAACAGTTCCCATTTCTTAATGCTCTCTTTGCTCAGTTTTGATACAGTCTCATTGTTATGATTTTCCAAATGAGGATTGCTAATTTGGATAAAGGGGAAGCTGCAAGTGTAGAAACTGTCAAGGTCTAAGGCTTCATTATCCAGCACCTCCTTTAGCTTACTGAAGTGAGCATTACCCTACATTGCCTAAAACTCAAAAAAATCCATCAAATTCACTGCTTTAGTAAGCAAATCATAAGTTTATGATTTTTATACATATGGCAATATTATGGCATAGTATAGATTTTATCAGCCTTTATATGGAGGGAGAGGCTGTCTCCCCACTCATCTTATATTTTACAGTGAAAGGTCTTCACGTTGGCATTATTGATACTGTGTGCTGACAATTCTTTGTTCTGGAATGTTTAGTAGCATCCCTGGCCTCTATCCATTGGCTTCAGTAGAACCCATCCCCAGAGTATTGAAAAATTATTTTCAGACATTGCTGGATGTCCCCTTAGAGGGAGGCAATTTTCCTTATTGATCTCAAGTGCCACAGAGGGTAGATAAAAGGCACAGTGATTAATCTATTAGTGAGAATGCAGAAGACGTGAAAAATACTGGGTACTTTAACCACGCAGAATGGGCTACCCTAGGTTCATTTGTTATGGATATTCTCTTACTAGCCTTTTGTGTACAGATGACTCCACTTTTCAGGTGAATACCTAGAGTTCCTCCAGTGCCTACAGAGGCCTCAAGTTATCCTTGAATGACCACTTATTCTGTATCCACACCCATCACTCCGTGAACTGTCTGAGTAAAATCATCCTGTTCTTTGAATCTCAGAAACATTATCCACCCTTTGATATGTGACAATCAAGCCACCCGTGACCAGCTGTGTCACTGACATTCTCAAACCTACCCACAAGCCAGAAGAAATGAATGCAAGAAAAGCTGTACTGCAATAGATCTTCGCTAGTGCAAATGAAATTCTCTGTGAAATGGCCCTTGCGCATCAAGCTGCTTGCCTTTAAATCACGATGTCTACAGTTCAAAAGAAAGAGTACATTTAGCTCTTAGCCGGCCTTTCGTGTGAGCTGTGCTCTTCACTTAGCTTTTCATTTACAAAGTTCTACCTTTGCCTCACAGAGCAGCCTTTTGAGATCCTTTTCTCTAAATGCCGGAATCCCGCAAGGGGAATCAGAGACCTGGTTAACATAACACAAATATATAAACATTTGGAATAATGTATGCTTTTCTATATCAATTATTTCCTACTTTATGCAAAGATGTTTTGAAAGTCACCATGATTTGGATACTACTTTTTGATACTGATGAGACTCAAAATACAGAGGAAATGACAGCTTGCTAGCCCTGTTCCCTGGTAGACAAATCTGAGCTTATGTTCAAGATCACCAGGGTTATAACTAGTTTAGTTATCTGGAAATCAGTAAGGAAGGGAGAAGACATCATGAGCTTTCAGAGATCATTATTAGAACCTGGCCAGGTTCAGTAGATGGTGGTAGAGATTTATATCACCTGCTGAATAGTTTGTCCATGATCTTCCACAACTAGCAAACTTTCAAATAATACAATACCTAGAGGAAAGGAATCAGAAGAAGCAGGCCATGGTAGATGATGGCCTAGCAAAGAAATGCTGGCTCTCCTAAATTTAAGAGGGGCTCCTCTCTTTGGTGTCTCTTACTTAACCCAGAGCATTAGGGGCGCGCGCACACACACACACACACACACACACACACACATGTTATCACTCAGAAAAATGTACGTAGGGATACACACATAGACACTCACAGATAAACACAACCTCAGAGCTAGGCACACAAGTTTTTTCTGTCCCTGACACAATTGCTTATACTGTATTCACACACGTCACCAAATGATGTGGGTAAAACTACACTGTCATTTGAATCTCAACAACTGTGTCAACTCTTTAATATATTTAATGCTTTGGCCATTAATCTCTTTTTCCTCTGTACTATCAATTTCTCCTTCAATGGATTCTGAAAAAATATTTCCTAAACACTAGTGGTCTCTCTAAAACTGGATTGTATACCGCCTGGGAGAAGAAAAGACTCCTTTATAATTGACATTAGAGAACCCAGACCACTCCAAAAGGCTTAGATAAAAGATGTGATCAAATTCAGTAATGGTGGTGGCAGGGAAAATGTCACAGAAGTGTTGCAGGAGTAGCTATTCTGCACTCAGTGAGTGCCTCCTGTGTCTGGTGCTTTGGACAAAGTTCCCAGAATATTATATATAAGAAACAGAACATGCTCTTTACGTTCTGAAACTTACTCATGGAGAATAAGATAGTTGCCAAATAGTTTTTAGAAATAAAATGAAAACCAGGATAATGAGATTTCACTATATAATTAATATATAACTTTTTCTAAATAATGTTATTTTTCCCTTTCATCAATTAATCTGTTTGCATTAAACAAAAAGTAAGATCGTTATTGTTGTCTTCTTAAGTATAATCCTTGTAAAATAAAGAAGCTCTTTATAACATGTAACATCACATGCAGTAATATGTTGTTTATAGTTAACTAAATTTTTCACAAACAATATATCTGCACCATAGGACAATTCATGTACAATCTGTTACTTGCTTTTTAAGTTGAGTAATATTTACTTATAGCACAAATTAGCATGTGAGCACACAAAATAGTTCTCTAAATGAAAAAGACTTTCTATCCAGTTTAATCTGCTAAAGACTGTAAAACAAATGTTATCTTTAATGCTATAAATAAAAGAAATATAATCACCTGCATTAACCTACTTTACATTTATATAAACTGGAGATAACTGACATCTATTCAATGGATCATAAGGATTATAAAAGATTATACTAATACTGTGTAAAGTATAACTATCACTTTCCATTAATGATAATTTGAGTTTATGTAAATATATTTCTCTCCTAATTGGCTGTAATTGAGGTAATAATCCCCAGGATAAATGGATTTTTTATTAAATCCCCTGTTATTCAATACATACATTTGTTTTAGAGTGTAAGCTTATTGGCTGGTTTATATTTATCTTGCTTGCTTCAGCAAGAACAGGTTTTTCATTAAGCACCAGACACAGCTTCTGGGGAGAGACAAGCTGGAAGCATAGCTGGGGTTCCTAGCACTTGAGGTGTCCATCTGTTCAGCAGAAGGGATGATGCAGCCAGTGGTTCTTAAGGAAGGTGCATGTTGATGAGCCAGTGTGCTCTCTAGTGTGGTACCAGACCAACCCAAACAGACTCCATCTTTGCTTTGCACACACAGGTGGAGGATAAGCATCAACTTTTCTTCCATGCTCACATCACCCTTCCCTGCAATGTTGTCTGCTTGAAGATTCAGCGTTTAAATCATTTCTCCTGCAGCTGGAGTTCTATTTTGTGAAAGTCCGTTTTCCTAGAAGAAATACTAATAAGCCCTGTCCAAGATTAAATAAAAGAACAGAGGTTTACAGAATACAAGGTGGTAAGAATGAAGGCTGAACCAAATTCCCACTTGTCTGGAGATAAAGATTGCTCAGCAGATAAATCTGGGAGGTCTTTTCAATCACAAAGTGAAAATCTGGATGATCGTAACAAATTACACTCACAGTTAAAAAACTGTTGATAAACCTCATAATTTGTTAAGAGAAGAAGTTTGGCTAAATAAAGGTGAGTTTGTGATATTTTCAAATATGTTGGCCAAGTGTACAGGAGTTCCGTAACTACATAGAGAGCCCCAGTGGACTATTAGTCTAGAGAGACTATTGACTGGGGGAATGTAGATCTGTGCCTGAGATATTCTGTCACCTATGCAGATTGCTATTATTTATGAAATCTCCAGGCGATGTGGATTATTGTTAATCCTCAGAAAAACACCTATAGTGAGAGCATTTACAGATGAAGAAACATGATTAGAAAGCTTAAGCTTCTCACAAGAGATCTCCTAGCCAGCATCTGAGGAAGAATTGCTCAAATCCTATATATGTTTATTGCATTATAATGCTTGGTCACTTGATCTCCCTACCAAGTTCAGTCCTCACATATGCATAGTTCCAGGCATTTGCAATTTTTTAAGTATTCAATTATATATTGCTAATAATATCTTGATATCACTGGGGATGCACTTTCATCTATGTATAATCTTAGAGGGAGAGACAGTTCCTTTCCTTTCTGTCCCTTGCATGGATGGAGGAACAAGTCATAGTAGGAACACTTTGGGAACTAGAAAATTGAATGCTTCCTGGTAGGACTTTGAATCCCAAGAAAATGATGCCAGCAATGTTTGGACATCATTGCATACAGTGAGGTGCAGGTCTGAATGCTCCTGCTGGTGGCCTTTGCTGCCCTAGCCTTCCAAAGATACAGGAGTAGCTTCCCATTCTCCTTTGATTTGATGAAGTCTAGGGTCTTTCAGTACATTCTCTTTGTGGTTTGTCGATTCAGAATGGCAAACTAATCTGAATAACTCTATGATATGAGGCCCACTCTGTCTCCCTGTCCAAAATCAGAGGAAACATTACAATGTAAAAAAAAAAAACAACAGCAAAAAGGAAAAGGTTAGAGTCTTAAAAATCAAGAGATCGTTATAAAAGCAAAAAGTAAATGTAAATTATTAGGTATAAAGTGCTTCAGCTTATGATAATAATAGCAAGAAAACAAAATAAGTAAGTTCTGAAATTATTTCTAGTAGTCAGATCTAAAAGTCACTGAAAGGCGATTTTTTTATTGAAGAGAAATGTACAACAGTATCACTTATTTTTTAAGTTGAAGACTCTCCAAAAACTCTTTCTGAAATTTAATTTAGTGTTAAAGCTTTCTTTTCCCTGTTTGAGTTAGGCCACACCCACCCATTTAAACAGCATTATTGTTCTCTCCATAAAAAGTGTTTTTCACAAGTAAATTAATGAAATCAAAATCTGGGTCTTTTAAATGGAAGTCATATAATTGGATATGCCTTTAATATGCATATTGTACTCTAGCTAAACAAGGGCATCAGGGTGATAATTCTGATTTAAGAAGAATGAATTTCAGTGGGGTCCCTGGTGACAGATCAGTAAAAACCAGGAGAAACAGCACCTTTTATGACCTTTTTGATACATTACCTTTGAATGTTTTTGGTTTACAAAGTGATTGTAGTACAGAATAGCCTTTGGGATCAACATTACAATGGATAACAGAAAGAGTTGTTTAGAATTTCCTTGGAATAAGAAATTTCAGACAGCTTGTGCCACAATAGAGCTATGAGGTGCAGGCAAATCTTAGTCTTGTAGGCATGTAGTTGAAATGAACTCATTTATTGCTTAATTAAAAACTTAGCTACTTCTTCATAATCTTCCTATAATTATGGTACACATTTTCTCCAGCTTTTTACTCAGAATATGACTGCCCAAGAGTACTCTTTTCTATACTGAGCTCCAGCTTTCTGGAAGCTAGAATTTCATAGCGTATTCTGAAGATCTTCAAAGACTAGAAACATCTGAAGCAGATCTCTATTTTTCTAGGACCAGTTCTCCACCTGGCCCCTTTTTGTGTATTATCTCAACAGTTAAATGTAACAGAGCGTAGGGGATAATTGTGTGAGCCTTTACAGGCACAGTGGCTGGCTTGAAAGTCAGTTTTATCACTATTCTTATGATTCAGGCCACGGAATCCTGACCCTGTTTTATGGTTTCATACAAAAGGCCTCCCAAAAGCCGCATGGGTTCAGAGTGGGGATTTTGGAAGGCTAGAGGATCTTGGGGTGGTAACGTTGTCAATGGATTAATATACTGATGTGATCATGGCTCCTTGTGCTGTTAAAGAGGAGGTGGGTCCCTGGGGCTGTGGCTTTGCAGGACACAGCCCTGCCCTTGCTCTCCTGTACCCTTTCTGCTCCCTGCTGCAGAGAGATGAAAGCTTTTCTCTGCCATGATGTTTATGCCTTGAAGCCAGCTGACCATGGCCAGAAATCTCCGAAGGTATGAAAGAAATAAATCTCTCCTTTATGTTATGAAAGTCAGATATTTGGTCCCAGTGGTGAAAAGGGACTAATACATTGTATTAGTTGATTTTACTGTGCATCATTTATTTCACCAGTAAATTGTGGAATCACAGTACACCTAGATCAGATCACTCATCTACTAAATATTTATTGAAGACATGTGAACAACTATTGAATACTAGGCCTTGGAAATACAGAAGTAATAAAGGAGGCAAAGCCCATGTAGTCATGGAATTCACATTGCACTAAATAAAAACTAACAATTTTATTCAACACTTACAGAGTGTCAGATCCTGTTTTAAATATAATGGGTATATAGTATGTAGCATATATGTGTATATATACATGTATTTTACATATATATGTATAGATAAACTCAATCTTGACAATCACTTCATAGAACATGTGTACTTAACATTTCCATTGCTTTGGGCATTGAACCATTACATAACTGTTCAAGATTGCACAAGATTATAAAGCAAATGTATATGGGTCAAAGAAGGTTCTGTCATAGAGAAAGCATTAGATATATGGATAATTAGTTATTAGTTATTCTATTGAATTTATATATATGTATCTTTTTCTTTAAAAAGTTAATAAAAGTGGATATAACTCTGTGGCACAGCACTTGCTTGGCAAGTGCAAGGTCCTGAGTTCAATTCCTGAAACAAAAAATTTTAAAAAGTTAATAATGCTTAAAGCATATAGAAATAAGTGGAATAAAAAGTAGAAGTCCTTTCTACCTTTAAATGTTTTATATATTATTTGGTATAATATCAAATGAATATGAGGCTATTTGTAATAGCCTGCCTATTGTTAAGAGTTTGGTTTATATTTTATTGTACAAGCTTCTCTTCTTACTGCATACATGGAATTATGCTCCAGAGTATAAGCCACAGTTCTAGTTATAAGTAGTATTCGTCTGGGAGCATCAGATGACTTCTTCAATCAGAGAAAATATCTAGTAGGAAATAGCCTCAAGAAGGAGCAGTATAAGAAAAGTTTAAGCAACTTGATAACTTACACTTTTAATTCACTTTCTCATAAGGACAATGATATATAATATCTGAAAGAAAACTGTTTTTGCCTAATTGGATTGACTGCCCACAAATTATGAACTTTAAATATATGTAGTTATTTAGTGTAACAGTATCCTTTAGGCATATGTTCATTTTTATGTATAAGGAGTCTCAATCATAATGCTCATAGAACCAAGAAAAGAATTATTACATGTACTTTTTGCACATTTTATATCCAAATTGCTTGAAAACCTGGCTCCAAATTAGTTCCTTTCTTTTACTTAGAGTCAGCCCAATTAAAAGACTCTAAATCTTATTTTACAAAAACTTTGTCTTTCGCTATTGTAATTACCAAGAAAATACTCTTGGAAGCATGATTAACTAACAAAACTTCCCCCACTCATTCAAGTAGTAATAGTATATCTCTGTGTTTGAAATTAGTAAATGACTACTGGAGAACAAAGAAACAAACTATATTTTCTTTGATATGAGCTAATAATTAGTAGCTACCACATGGACCTAAACTAAACTATACACAAATATGAGCTATTACACTCCAGATGTTACTTGTGGTAGTCAAAGCAAAGGTATAATTTTAGGCAAAATATGATGTATGCATAATAAGGGACACATAGAACAATTGCAACAAAATTTAAGAACTTATTATTTTTGGCCCCCAAATTAAAAAGACAAGTCTTTATTCACATTTAATATGTTAATTACATTGAGAGGGCTAACTGTGATTCATGTAAACATATCTACATTAAAGATAAGCAGAAAACGATGTGTTTCTTATTCTAATATCTTCTTTATTTGGATTTTTAAAATGGAAGAACGGTGATTGCCCAATCATGTCTGTCACGAAGGCCCTTAAAAACAAAATTAGGAAGAAGATTAAAGAGTGGATTTATATCATCATTAATGATGAACCGCACTTCAGACACTCTAGTGCAGTCACAGGAACAGTCTTGAGATATTACAAGACTTTGTGAGCCTTGACATATGTAGATATGCTGTGTGTATGGCATGTGTATGTGTGTGCGTGCATGTGTGTGTGAGTGTGTGTGCACACATACTGGAAGTGCTTTTACCTATTTCCTTCCAGCACAATAAAAAAATATGGAGGACAGTGATCCTGTGAAGACAGTGACCACCACAGTTGAAGGGCAAATGCATCAGAACACAAGTACAGTACACACCAGACTCTGAATGTATTATCAATGAAGCAGTCCGGTTTACAGAAATGTTTTCTTTGTGTGTTTGTGTATTATTTTGTCTTATTCAATATTATTTTGCTTATTCCTTTTTATGTGCTTACTTTTAAAACTCATGAAATTTCATGGTTAAAAGTACAGATTTCTTTTTCTCTTGCAAAGCACGCTCTGTGAGGACACGGGTCCTTATGCATCGGGCCTGTCATTCTCTTTAGATTGAAAATATTTGCTTAGTTCTCTCTAGCTTCCATTTTTCCCCACAGCACTGCAGCGTCCGACTTGCTGTGCTCCCTTATGCCACCATACATATTGGAATCTGTTAATTCTCTTGAATGCAAAGAACTCTGAGAAAACAAAAAAATCTATGAGATGGTACAAGTGTGCAATAGAAACAAGTGTGTGAGCATCTTCCTTTAGGTCAGAAACATATTAAGGCTGTAGTAAGCCAGTAAGATTTGACACCTTAATTGCCACAGGAGTATGCTAATATTCGTGATCTGCCTGCACCATGTGCTGATGGATGTAGGAAGCACTGGCAAGCTTATGGATAAATGCCATGAAAATGTTTGAAGTGAAATTGTAGCCACAGATACAATTTGTCCACATTGAAGAAATTAATGGGCTACTTTTGGAAAATTTGTTTGCTGTAAAATCAGTTGATGTTATTTTTAGAAAACAAAAGTTACTTAGGTCAATGGGATACATGGAAATAATGAACAAAGTGACAAAGTACACTCTAGTCCTGCCCCTGCTGTCAGCTCATAGGGTAAAATAATTTTAAAAATAAACAAGTTTAAGGCTAAATCTTAAATCTTTGAACTCAGAAAATTTCTATAATTAAGGCATCAAAATCATCCCACCACCTCCTACTCTCAGATTATAATAGTTCAATATTTTAACATCTGTATATGTTGTGTCTCAACAAAAACAGAATATCAAATATTATCATTCTTTCTTGATTAAACATTTAAACCATGCAATTTCTAGATAGAATTTAAGATAATCTGTAAACAGCTAACACTTTCATAGATGCTTCATTCCAAAGTTAGATGTGAGAGGAAATTTAAAAATTAGACCCTGTGGTCAATTTGAAGGGGGAAATATATAGGTGAAAATGAATTTGTTCTATCATCTGCTGACTTATGTGAGAGATGCCACCTCACAGTCATAGAGGAGAGGTTTCTGTACTCACGGTATTTATCTGTTATGGTATGTGTGCGCACCTTGTGTGTGTGTGTGTGTGTGCATGTATGTGTATGTATGCGTGTGTGTGTGTGTGTGTGTGTGTGTGTGTGAGACAGAGAGAGAGGGAGGGAGGGGGAGGGAGAGAGAGAGAGAGAGAAACATATGCACTGGCAATAAGTATAAGAGTAGATGTGAGGTCAGGTTGTGACTGTAGAGACCAGAGCAATGCTGGTCAACCCTAGAAAGTAGACAGACCACAATCAGGAGAAGGACAATGGAGGACAATGTGCAGGGAAACTGTGAAAGTCACAATATTTATTAGAGAAGACTCCCGAGACAGCACTGACTGAAAACATTAAACAGACAGAGAGACCAAGGGCTAAACTGAGAACTGAAGTAAATTAACGCAATATCTTCAACTGTTCACCACTTTTCTAAGTCAATGATCTTAGTTGCTTCCTTGAACTATCAAGAGGCTTCACTATCCCTACGGGAGCAGTATGTATCTGGTCTAGTGTATACTACATGCCCCAACAAAGAAACACGTAGGCGTTCTTATGATTTAGGTTAAAAAATGCACTGTCCCTCGCAGTTCACTCGTAGGGCTTTCGGGGTGCCTGGTTTGTGGGGGCACTATGCTAATCATTGTACTTCCCCCTCTCCTGTGGAAACAGTATTATCCCCTCCTCGCAGAGATTGCTCCTATAGTGTAGGGCAAAAAGTGGAGCAAAATCAACACTGAAAAGTAATAGCAATAAACACGAGCAAGACCTAAAACCTGTTGCGGACAGTCATTAAGATTATAAGAGTCTATTGCTTCTTCCTCTATCAAAGACACTTTCACCTGGTTTCATTTGGATATATTATCCCGAGAAAAATAGTCCTTCAGTGGGAAAGGTCTGTGTTAGTCTAAATTAAATTTTGCCTAAGACATCATTATGTCATCCAAGGAAAACCCATTTGTCCAATAGAACAAAAAATAATGCATCATTTTAACCACAGCCAAATGGCAAATTTTAAATAGGGGCGATCATTTGTTTGGCATAGTATGGCCTTAGGAAAGCAACTTCATTTCTTTCTAAGGAAAAATAAAAATTTCATTTTAAACTTAAAATATTTTAATGACAAATAAATTAATTTTTCCAATCTTCCTATTGATGCTTGAGTGAATTGGCATGCAATTTCGGTTCCTTCTCCCCCAACTGGTCCATTATTCTTTGAAGAGGCAGATTGGTACTCTTCTTTGACCTTTGAACACAAAAAGAAAATATTTTTAGTGTGTTGAATGACAGCTATAAATGGAATGGCTCAGCAGAAGTAAATCAAATGTTCTATCTTTGGAAGTATAAGTCCTATGTATAACCAGTGTCTACAATTATGGTTGACTAATCTCTGATTCTGCCTTACTCCTTCCAAAGAACAGCATCTTTGAGTCAGGGGCATTTTTCCAGACAGATAATTTAAAAAATAATGGATTAACTTTATACAAAAAAGTAAGCAGAGCATTTAGAAAAACAAATTTTTGATGCCTTGAAAGATAACAACAGAGCTTCCTGCAAGCCAGGGAAGATACTCATTTGTTTGTTTGTTTGTTTTTGCGGTACTGGGGATTGAACTCAGGACCCTGTGCTTGCCAGGCAGGCACTTATTCCACTGAGCTATATCCCCAGCCTGAAGATACTCATTTATACTGCGCTGGAAAGCAGTTCAGAAGAAGTAGCAGACTGTAGTATTTACAGATTCATCTGCAACGTTTTTCTTGTTAACTTTTCCTGGCTTGTTTTATAGAAGCTGAGAAAATCCAATGTTCACTGAGAAAAGAAGAATAAAGCCATGAAAAACCTAGTTTACCATTAAAATTGTGATACCAAGACAAGGTTGTATTACTTAGTCCAAGACAGTCATGTTGCAGTTCTGAAATCCCTATTTATGGTACTGCTCCATGAAGACTGAAAGGGCCTCTTTTGAACCATCACTTCAGCAGCTAGGTTGTTGAAGGATCTGCCAACTATCTTTATAGCAGCAACATCTAGAACCTGTGATTATTAACTTCCTCAGGCGTCACGGCCAGCGAGGTAGGGAAATGCTGGTGAACCTTTAACTAGCATTAAAATGCTTGGTCAAAAACAGATGCATGCCACAAAACAGGAACCATAAACAATCAGATGGTCTTGCTATTTCTAGGGAAGTTGATAGCAAAACCATCTTTCTGTTTGCTTAGAAAAAGAGGATTACTTTCAAATAAGGTTTAATTAAATATAGACACCACTACAATAACATATTTTGCACTCTCGGTTTAACTAATACTTTCTTGCTACTTGGCAATCTTTAGTCTTTTAAATATTTACTTAATTAATTTTAATTGAAAAATAAGAATTATATGTATTTATCATACATAATATGATGTTTTAAAATATGTATACTTTGCTCAGTGCCTAAATGGACTAGTTAATATTACTTTACATAATTGTTTTTCTGTGGTGAGAATCCTTAAAGTCTGGTCTTATAGTAATTTTCAAGAATATGATGTGTAGTTATTAACTGTATTCATATATATAGTGAACAGTTTTAACTTATTAATTCTTTTTAATTGATACTTTATCTGTTTTGAATGACATTGCTGCAATGTCTCCTGCCCTTGCCTGCTCCCATCTCATGGTAATTACCTGTATTAGTCACTTTTCTGTCACTGGACAAGATACCCAACACTTGCAATTTAAAAGAGGAGAGTTTTCTTGTTTTGGCTTATGGTTTCAATGGGTCAGCCCATGAATTTTTTGGTGCCAAGGCAGAAATGAAACAAGGGAAGCATAGGATAGAGGACAGCTGTTTAACACATTGCTACCCAAAATCAGAGAAAGAGAAGATCTGAGGAGATGAAGACACACTTGTTGAACAAGATCCACCTCTAGGGCTGGCGATATAGCTCAGTGGAATAAGCGCCCGCCTAGCAAGCGCAGGGTCCTGAGTTCGATCCCCAGTACCGCAAAAAAAAAAAAAAAAAAAAAAAAGATCCGGCTCTACGTCCTGACTCATCAATTGTTGAATCCACAAATAAGTGTAGCTCTCATGATCTTATTACTTTCTAAAGTCCCACTCCTAAATATGTAAGATTTATGGGGGGGGGGCATTTTGCATTTGAACTGCAACAGCACCAATTAGCTGTCTACCTGTATAAGCTGAACTTCTTTAGAGTCCAAATTCAAGCAAGATCCTCTAGTACTTTGCTCTTTGCGTCTCGTTTGTTTCACTTAATATAATGTCCTCCGGGTTCACTGATTTTGCCATAATGATAGCATGTACATAATATTATATTGGTTACATACACCACATATTTCTTTGTCTATCTAGCTATAGATAGGCATTTAGGTTGATTCTACAACTCTGTTATTGTGAATAATGCTCAAATGTATTTTGGGGTGTAGGTTTTTTCTTTAACATACTGATTCAAGGTCCTTTGGATACATACAAGTAATTGGGTTCCTCAACGGCACAGTAGTTCTATTTTTGACTATTTGAGGAATCTCCAAACTGTGTTCAAAATGACTATACCAATTTGCATTACTTTTCTTCTGTATTCTCTCAAGTATTTATCTTTTATTTTTTGAGAAAAGCCATTCTAATGGATGTGGGGTGATAGCTCATTGTGCCTTTAATTGACATCACCCCCATGATGAGTGAAGTTATTTTTCTCTCATATTTATTGGCCGTTGTGTGTCTGTTTTGAGAAATGTCTACTGAGAACTTTTTCTCATTTTTTCATCAGGTAAATTTCTTGCTCTTGATTTGTTTGAGTTTTTTATACAATTTAGATCTTAACCCCTGTTAGAATGTGTGGTTTGCAAGTATTTTCTCCCATTCTTTGGATTGTCTCTTTACTTTGTTGTCTCTTTGGCTATCCAGGAGTTTTCTGTCTGATATAATCTCACTCAGGTATTTCTGCATTTGCTATCCATGCTTCTGGTGTTACATACAGCAACTTATTGCCATGACCTATGCCATGGAGTTTCCCCTTATGTTTTTGTCTAGAAGTTTTATACTTGCACTCGTTATATTTTGAGTGCTGTATGTTATTGGATAGGGTCTGACTTAGTTTTCCTGCATGAAGTTTTCCCCACATCGTATTTTTTCAGGGGACTGTCCTTATCCCATTGTGTTCTTGCTTCTTTGTTAAAAAAGCAGTCGATTGTGAAAGTAGGAAGTTATTTCTGGCCATTTAATTCTGCTTCACTATTCTATGTACTTCAGTTTTCTTCTTTTTTGCGCAAAATTTCAATAGTTATTTGGTATCTTTGTGATTTTATATTAACTTTAGTAGGATTGTCTTTCTATTTTTGTGAAAAGGTGTCATTTGCATTTGGATGTGAATTATGTTAACAGTAAAGACTTTTTTTCACAAAGCTAATTCCTTCAATTTATGAACTTGGGCTGTCTTTCCATTTTGTGTCTTCTATTACTCTATCATCTTTTTTCATTTTCAGCCTACAGACCTTTTTATCTTTTCATTTAAGTCTTTTTATAAATATTGAACTAGTTTTATAGCTATTACATGTAAGATTGTTTTCTTAATTTCCCTCATATATAACTCATTGTTAGTATATAAATTTATTAATGGCAATCTTCATAAGTGTCTTCTGTGTTCTGTAACTTTAATTGATTTTTTTTTAGGTTTGTAGATTTTTTGGTGAAATTTATGAATATGTGTTCTGCAAACAGGAGCAGTTTAACTTTTTAATTTCTAATTTGAATATCTCTTATTTACTTCTCTTGGATTGTTGTTCCAGCAGTGTTTACTGTGAAACCCTTCTGGCTAACCTTTTTGTTGCTTTTGTCAGAGAAAAATAGAAAAAATTTCCTGGCTTAGTGTAGTGAAGTTCCTTTCCTGTGATGTATTAAAAAATTATTTCAATTTTGCCCTGATTGAAAATTTCCCTATAAACTTTACTTGAAGTTTTTTTTGCGGGGGGATCTTCATTCTTTCCCCTCATTTTGTCAATTCTCTTTTTTCTTAAATCAGCCTCAGGTTTTTGTTTCAGAAGCTGCTTTTTGGCTTTTTGTTTTTATACATGATTTAATAGTACAACAGAATTTTTTAGCATAAGGAGACAGCCTGTCAGAGTTTAACCAATATTTTTAGACTTACACTTATTTTTTAAGATTCGCTCTTTTAAACTATCGCTGTGCAATACACGTCTTAACACATTTTGTGTTTCTCAAGTATGTTATGCATTTTACACTATATCACTGAGAATTTTTCCAGAAAACATGACTTAAATTAGCAAGTGCTTATTATTGTATTAAAAAGTGACTGCAGTAGTGACTGCTTCAGTGGCATCACAGATGCAACTGCTTTTCTTTTCCCTGCCTGATGTCTTAATCATCCTGTTTCTGTACTTTTCCTGGTGACAAGTGAGCTGGGCCACCTCGACAGACTGCATTTCCAATCAAAAGGCCTTGCAGACAGTCCAAGGAGTTTTTATATCCTATGTAGTTTGGAAGTTTCCTGGAAGATTTAGGACTTTTCCTTCTTACCAAGTGTTCAGAAATCCATTTCATATCCTCATTTATCTCTTAATCAAAATAAAATAGGCCGGCTATAATCCACTATTGTGGGTGATCCCACCTCTTTGGAAGGACTACTTCTTGGGAATTGAACTCAGGACTTTGCACTTGTCAAGTCGATGCTGCTCTGCTGAGCCATATCTCCAGCCCTAGAAGGACTATCTAAAGAAGATTAAGCAAAAGTTTGTAATAAGAGGCCAGGAAATCACTGCTGGCTGAGAAATTGACTCTTGCATGTATTCAACTTCATTTTTCTACCTGTGGTACTCTCAGCTTCTTACCTTGCTCTTCAGGTAAGTTCCCTTCAGCCCAGTAGCTGATGCTCCACCTCAGGTATGTTCCCTGAGGAGGTTTATTCAGCTCTTCATAGAGTTAGTGCATTTTTCATTACTTCCAAAACTACTTGTTCATATTCCCTGTTAAATAGTTTATCAAACTACTGAGTATCTTCATATGCTTAGTTATTTCTTCCATTCAATGACAAGTTCCTGGAAATCAAGGGTTTATTCAACACTGATTTCCTAGAACTCGATATTCCACTTGATTCAGAGAAGTGTTAGTAAATGTTTGAAATGTTGCATGATGAAAATTATACTACAACAGATTACCTCACAAACAGTGCTTCCTTTATATAATATCCAATCCACAATAATTACATTATCCTAAGGTTGCTGTTCCATTTCAATGTTTTCCCTAACTTCTGAAAAGTATCTTTTAGTGCTTTAAATATGCACTCAGATGCCAAACTCACTTCGACTATAAACTTAAAATGTAGACATCTGACAGTCTCCTAGTATCTTTGAGCACAACATAATATAGGTATAGATCTTGATCTCAAGGAGTTCAAAAACCACTGGAGAGGTTTGCATTTTCAAATGATTATTTTAAATTTAGCATGCACTTGGGAAACACATCCTGAGCCAAAGCAGGATTTCTCAAAAGAAAGATGGAAGGATTTTCCTTTGGGATCCTTTTGGATGATCCACACATACAATGCAATTGATTTCTAATCTTGGCCTAGGGTGATATTAAAGACTTTTTTATAGAGGAGCCAATAAAAAAGGCCTTTCAAGATGGACCGAATTATGTAAAGATGCAGAAGAATTTCACGATGTGCATGATTGCAAGTGACTCTACAACCTTAAAATATACATATCGAGGAGAAACAATACTAGGAGAGGTAATTATATTGAGAATAGGGGGTTGGATTTGGAAGGATGTAGGCATCATGGGAGAATCTGTAACTATTCTGAAGGCTTTTATTGGAAGTTAGTTACCATACTTTGCATTACTGCGGGAGAATACACCCTTCAACTGATAAATTCACTATGAGTTCTCATTGGATGAATGGTAGTAAAGACTTTTATTGGCAAATTAGAGAACTTCAGCAGAGTAAATTGATATAAAATGACCAATTTTCTCTCTTACTTTAAAAATACTAGGAAATCTGAAGTGGATCCTCTCCCCATGAGCATTTTTTAACGTTTTATTGTCCCCTGGGGGATGTTAATGCTTTTGGACTGCTGCCTGCAGCCGTGGCCTCCCCACCTAAGAGGATATTTGGTGAGAGCAGAGCACCCTCATAAAGACAGCCCACTGATTACATTTCCATTAAGCACTGGAGCCAAGCCTGTCTGCTAATTTCCTTGCCAATAGCAGTTAGATTTTTACAGTGGCCAGTGTACTGTGGAGAAGTACCGTTTTCCTTTTTAGAGTACAAAGAGATAGCATAAGAAATTTAAGATTGTAGCTTTCATCAAAATACTCAAGATATAACTTTAAAATAGCCATTGCATATTATGTGATTAATAGTTCCATTCCCTTTCATAGCGAGTTACAGTTATAGTATACCTTTTTAGACTGCATTTGTCCACTGAAGGCATTAAGAAAATGAAAAGAATGGGTATAGAAGGTATAAATCTAGCCATTTACTCATCAAATATCTGTGAAACATTCATGATATTCTGAGCATGATGCCACATATGATGGTTTAAAAAGTTCCTGTGCTATAAATGTTGCCCTCAAAAGCTTACAAATCAAGTTTACCCATCTTGAACATAAAATATTTAGATAACAAACACACAAAAAAAATTCCTATGAAGGTAAGAAAAAACTTATAGCACCATGTTTGGCAAAGCAGTAAAATTCTAGAACTCAGATTATCTTCAGTCATAGATTTAAGTATTGTATCTAACAATCGATACAATGCCTTAATGATTTTCTCTCTTTCATCTCCTTTTGCTATAGAGTGAATGTATTTGATCAAAATTCATATACTGAGGTCCTAACTCCCAACATAATGGTATTTAGAGGCAGAATTTGGGGCAGAAAATTAAGGAGATCTTGAAGTGGATTTTCATCACAGGATTATATACAGTGGAAAGGTCCCATGAACACACAGAACATTGTGGCAATTTACAAGATAGAAAACAGCCCTCAGCAGAACCTAACCATCTGAACTTAACTATCTAGGATCCATGTCAGTGAGAAAATAAATTTCTATTTTTAAAAACATGGAGCCAGGTTGACTGATCTGCAAACAACAATATGCAGTGGAAGAACCATTGTTGAACTCCTACCACCTTGTGTGGTGAAGCTCTGCGTCTTTACCAATGTTATTTTTTATTACTTGTTACTCTCTTTGATTGTTTGGTCGATCTTACATTTTTACATCTGGTGGGCTGAGAAACTTCATTGAAGATAACAGTATGTAATGTAGTAGCCATTGTTAATTCCTATCATTTTGTTTTGAGGTTATGTATCCTTTTTGCTGTTTTGTGTTGTTTTGATTTTGTCTTCATTGTTGTTTTGCTAGTTTTTTTAATCATTAAAATAAAAGAAATGTAAAAACCAGGTAGCCTATGTTACTTTGTTTTGGCAGTGTAAACTGACTTAGACATTTATCCAGCAGTAGGCAGTGTGCTTAGTACTTCCCTTGAACTTCATGTTTTTCACGATCCTTCAAACAGTTGCTATTGTCTTTATTTTATAGATGTGCACACTGAGGTAAGGGAGCTTAAGTAACTTGGATGGGGTATTACAGCTAATAAATGTTAAGAGAAGTAAGCTTATATCCACTTATCTCCACCAAATGCTACATAACTTCATGGCGTGGACTTTTTCCTTATTCTTGTGATGACAAAATACCTACTCTGATATTTGTGTTCTAACATTTGAAATGTCCATTCTACCCTTTTTATAATTTAGCAATAATACACAAAATAGTTTCCCTTTGTGTTGAAACATTCAAAATTCTTGAGAAGTATCTGTCAGCTATATCATGATGCCATAGAAAGCACCAGAAGCCATGGAAAATTACCTTTTCCCCTAGGATTCAAGTATCATCTTCTGGACTTACTGTTTAATTCTGTAATGACAAGGAAAAGCAATATAACAGTTGTCTGACCTAATATGATAACACATTCATCATGTGATTACTTTGATTGTTTCGCTCTGTGTGTGTTTATTATAGAGAAAATCTAAGGATGTGAGTCGGTGGCAGGTGAGTCTGTCAGGTACATCACTTTATGCACCAACTCCCCATGAGGAATGTAATCATTATGCACTGTGAACATGTAACAATAAAAAATACAGATTGAAAAAGTAAAAGCCATATGGATGTTCTGCTGGTTGCATTTTCTTGTCACTTCCGGTCACCCAGCTTTTCAAATACGGGGTACATACACATTTCACAGTGCTTTTTTCCCAGTACATTTTTGAACTTGTAGATTGTCTTCAGTGGGCAGAATAAAGCCCGTTTATTCCTAAGATGATATTTTTTGAGGGAGCTTTAGATTTATCTATTGGACTGCTTTACTGTTCTCTTTACATATATAAAAACCTCCCCCAAAGTGTCCCACACTCCCTCATTGTAGCTCCTCTCCTTCCACGCATTTTAAACTAAGCCAGACATACCTCTATTACTCTGATCGAAATAACTTACAGAATTGGCTTGCTGAATCCAGCGGTCAGTCCTCTCCTGACCCACCAGCAGTGTTTGACTCCACTGAGCAATTGTTTTCCTTGAAACATTTTTAATTCTTTACTTCCAAAATATCCCACTCACTTGGGCTTCTCTTTGTCCATCTGTAATTTGTGACTGCAGGTAGTATCTTGCCTGGAAATAATTTCTATTTTATATATTGATTTGTGTACGACAAATTGATTCAACATTTAGTGGCATAAAATAATAATAATAGCAATAATAATAATAATAGTAATAATAATAGTTTTCTCTCCATTTCTCAGTTGAACGCTCTGGTTGGTGGTATCTTAGGAAGTAGAAGGCAGATGTCAGAAGGTGCTGCAGTTGTCTGTGGCTTGACTGAAGCTGCAGGACCCATTGACTTGGGGCCCCACAGCTGGAAAGTTGGTCTCGTTCGCAGAGGCTTCGGTTAGCCTCTGTGTGGGTCTCTCTAAATAAGAAATCATACACTTTCTTTTTCACACAGGACCATCTTCAATTCAGTGCGAGACTGGGGTAGACGGAGGCATAAATTCTAGGAAGCTTCAATGACTGGGGGACAACTTTGAGGCTGACTTTTATAGTTCACTCTCTAATCCCCAGTGATTCTGAGACCTCTTACTCGTACAATGCATTCATCCTTTTCCAAATGCCTTAGTTTGAAAGTGATATGCATTAAGTAGAAACCACACAAAGATGTTTAGTAGGTGAAATACATTTACTATATTTAAGGCACTTTGACTAATGATATTTTTCACTTGCAATGGGTTTATCAAGAAGACATAGCTCTGTAGTCAGCTGAGAAGAATCTACCCATCCAACTGTTTTACGAACACCTTCGCTTGCACGGTTAGTGGGAAGCTCAGTGTCCCGTGTGGAGCACGCACAATCTCCTACCTTCCATCTTGCTGCTTACACCTGTATTGTCGCTGGTGCTCCCATCTAAGTAAACATCAGCTCCTCAAGCAACAGTGATTGAAGTCACACTTGATTTACCTTTTCTTCTCATTTCTTCTTCATATCAAACTTTTCAAAGATGTTTTTTGTTTTATTGAAAATGACATTATCTCCTTTACCTTTAAGCCATGTGTAACATAACCGCCATTATTGCTCAGCCCCTTGTAGCAACAGCATATTGATGAGCTTGCTGTCTTCTTCAGTCCCAGAGGTTATTCTTAAGACAAAATTCCTAGCCAACATAGTAAACTTGAACTGAGATTATTCAACACTTTTGCTTAACATCCTCTAATGTTTCCCCTTACAAGGAATATCATCGAAGTTTTTAATGTGATGGATTGAGAGCACTGTTTGTCTTCTTGGCAACTCTGTGGTTCTTCTGCTCATTACCTCAAGGTTGTCACCTCAGAATGTGAACTCACTTTGTCCTGACTGCTCTGTCTTTGATATACATGGGACTTACTCCTTTATTTCCTTTAATCTTTACTCAGATGCCACCTCTTTGTGTTAGTATTTCCTGTATGACCTTATATATTGTGAAAGCAAAAGACCCCCCCCCCACACACACGTAGTTTCTTTTTGGCATTGCACGATAAAATGAGGAAGTTTATATCTCCACCTTTCACACATGTGAGCATGGTCTTTTACAAAGAGCTGATGTGCATCTGTTCTAGTTCTATGATTAGTTTTCAGGAGTATCGGAAACTTGCATTTCTTCACAACTGCATAATCTTGAGATACATTCTCTTGAAATACAGCTACTATGCTCTGAGAAAACCAAGTCACAAGTAGAGAAAACATATAGCAGTCTGATTAACAGTCCAAGCTAAATTTTTGGAAAATAGTGGGTAATAATGATCAGCTATGTAAGTAAGTAACTATGGCTATTGAAGGCAAGTCAAGGTTCCAGATGGTTCAGCTTCACCAAAAGTCAGTGTATTATAGCTTTCAAATAGAGTCAAATCAACATATATAATATGAAATTTGCACAACTACTTTTGTTTTAAACTTCTGGTTAAGAATAAATTTTTAAGCTCCCTAATGTATAACAAATTTGCAGTGGATATAAAAAAGGAATGAAATTTTTATGCCTTAGTAGCCAATAAGAAAGAAATTTTGTACTAGAAGTGGGGTGATGGTTTAAGGAAAACTTAAATTATGCAGAGTTAGTGCTTATTCTAACTCTAGTAGAGCGATGTAATAGTACTTTCATGACTTTTTTTTGGAATTAATAGAAAGCTGAACATTGCAAATAGGAAGTGAGGTGGGGTTTTCTTGGATTTTTTTTCTAATTCTTTAGACCAGTACTGCTTAAAAAACTGTGACAAAAATATGAAATACAGTGCAGACCCCTCTTTCACATGAAACACTAAGTAAGAATTTTGTTCATGTTTGGGGAAGGATGAAGAACACAAAGTTAGTAAAGATTGAAAGTTGATGAGCTGAGGGTAAAAAAAGGTATGTTTTTCTCTCCAGTCCAGTGGTTGCCTCAGTTGAATGCACCTCAGAGTCTTTCCCAATAAGTCCATCAAATTACAAAGAAAAATGCATTTCAGCAATCCTCATTACCTAATGTAAACAAGAAAGAGAGGATAGCAAAAAGTTAAGAATCCAAGTATGGTTAACTGCAGACACTTCATTGTCTGTAAAAGCTAAATACAATGTGAGAGAAGTTTCCTTAGAGAATCAGGGAATTGATTTTGAGTGCTGGTACTTTACTCCTACTTAGATACACTTACCATAAATAATTAAAAGACCTGAGTTGGGAAGAATGTTTATGCTGAAAGAGTTTCCAGTAAGAGAAACTGAATAAAGTGATGAGCTCTGTGAGATAGTATGACAACATATCAGTAGAAAAAGCATTCTGATGCTGTTCTGCCTTTAAAAACACTGTACCAATATCTTCATCTTAGGTTTTTAGAAAAATAAATGGAGATATGTTCTTCATCAGGCACTCATTGAACTAATCAAGGTGCTGCATGAATGGATAATTGCTGATTTACAGGGGATCAAGAATGTAGATGCATTTGATCATGAGGTGTAAGTGACCTTCTATAGCAGTGGCCACAAGATAATGTGTGAAAATAAGTAGAACACATTTAATTGGTTCTAATTTTCAGTACATGTACCACAGATCTCTCAAGTAATAAATGGAAAACCAGTCTGTAAAACTAGAAGTCAGTGTGTACATTGTTCAAGTCAATATATATGTAAAATCAAATTAAAATTAATAAATATCATAGGTTTTTAAATTTTTGAATAGAGAAAACCCTGAACCTTATTTTTCTCTTGAGTGAAGCTTTTTTGCAAATCAATAGTAAAATAGATTTATACACTCCTTGGTGCTTGTAGTTAAACAGGAATTGAAGTATAATAAGAAAATAACTTAGAGATAAGAATTATTCTAGTTAATTTTGTTTGCACAGCTCTTTATCATTTGGGGCATTTTGAAAAGTGTAGCTTTTTCTATAGGAAGCTACTTTCTCTAATTTGTGTTCTTGACATAATGACATTTTAATTTTAAGGTCTTTATCATCTGAAACATGAAGTATGAAATTAACAATCTCCAGTCCTTTATGTCACTATCCTGCAAGACAGTCTAACACTGTCTTGTACCTACCCATGAAAACATTGTAACAGGATCTCTTGTTTCCTAATAAACACTTTTTAAGCCAATTCAGGAGCACAGAGTTGATGAAAGATATTAGGATCTTTCTAAGTAAATGTTTTCATGTGATTTTCTAAAATTTGACCTATGATGAATAATTATTTATAAATCTCTAGTTCATAGGAATAACACTACAGGCTAAAGCTGACCTTTGCATTTAAAATTTTTCTTTTCAAAAATGAGATTGCTGCTACTGAATACCTTAAATTGTATTTAGGTTTAGGAATGACAATGAAAATTTTGAGGTTAATTATTCCTTTCTTTCACTCCTTCAGAACCATAAAAATAATTATGTAAGATAATAGGTGCTACTACATTTATTTTCAATTTATTGCATAACATTGAGCAGTTGATAGTATTATCTGCATCTACAGACGGAAAAACAGAAGGCAAGAGCAATGAACCCTGGTCTGTTTTCTTAATTAAGATATCTCAGTTTTAGAAATTCAAACTCAATATTTTTATTTCAAATTCATTTTTTTCACTGAATATATCCCATCGCTTATGAGATTAGGAGAATTAATTTAGTCAACATCGGCTAGAATGGTTTCCTCATAATTGAAATGATTGTCACATTTACTGCCTAGCAATCCTTGGGTTCCGTCGCTCTGCACTGATGTAGATTCCTAGGGAGACATAGGGTGTCTTAAATTCTGTTCAACTTCTCCAGCCGGGAAAAAGGACTGAGTGGCACGCTGAGGAAGCTTAGGTCACTCCCAGACTCGTACATTTCATTGATCCATTCTCTGAAACTGGCCTGGTCATAATACCAGCAGAGGGGGAAAACCCACCGAAGATTGTTTATGTAATACATGGCTGCATCTGGACTTCTGGTCATGCTACCAGTGTTTTTACATCCCTGTTTTTAATTGGTTTTGTTCATTCAGTACCTATCATACAGCATATTAATGATCTTCAGCTGTTTCTGAGGTTATGAGTTTTGCAATGCTTAAGCAAAATTATACTTTTTAACTACTTGTAATATTAAGAGATAATATTTATTTTAGTGTATTTCTTATTAAATTTTCATTTTAAAATCAATTAAATTGCTTATTTGAAAATTTACATGTCGGGGGCCAGGGATATAGCTCAGTGGTATAGTGCCTTCCTGGCAAGTGCAAGGTCCTGAGTTTGATTCCCAGTACAACAAACGTTTATATGTTGTCATAAATTGAATAAAATAACATATTTATTTGATTTCTTCCATTTACAATCTACCTTGAACCCATTTCAATATCTAAAAGAGACTGTGACTGTTTGTATTTTCCTTAACTGCCTATTAAGTTTCAAAAATTTACTCATCATATGACACCAATTTACTAAATTAATATAATGCCTAGTGAAACTCTCTCTACTATAAAAATAAGAAATTGTACACATTCAAATTTCTTTTAATTCTCTTCCATTTTATCTTCCAATTTTGTTAGCAATGTTCCTAATTTATATTGTCAAGCTTTAGTGTTTTCACTGTTTTTAAAAAAGTAAGCTTTCTGCCCTATGCCTAGACTGACTTCAAATAATGAAATACTAACAGAAAGCATTTACTCTATTATTTTATAAATACTTTATGCTAAAAATTCAAGAATGTGAAAAGATTTATTGGAGAAGAAAATTTGATCTTGTATATTAAAAAACCATTGTCTCACTAAACATCCTTTAAATTGTTAATATTCAGTGGAGTCTGTTTTATTTTTCTGTCAAATTTCCTGCAAGATTTCCAGCTAATATATATTGTTCATGGATAATACATTTTCTGAATTGTGGCTTAACAATTTACACACATTCTAACTATTTTCTCATATTTTCCTGGTTTGGTGAAATAAATAATTACAAACATTTTTAACCCAAAAGCTGGGTTTTTCTCTTTTATTTCTTGTGAGAAAGACTTTTCTTCTTATTTCTCTTCTTATTTTCTCTTCTTATTTCTTGTGAGAAAGACTTTTCTTCAGTGTACGTTTTTCGTGTATTTGGTCCAGAAGTATTTAGGGACCATTTTTCCTCTGCAGGTAACTTTAGTCCTTCTGTAGATGTCTTCAGAAGTTTCTCCTCATCTTTACAATTCACACGGCTATGTGCATGTGTTCCCTGACCCTAACCTCACAAATCTTCCAGTTTTTTCCCATCAAAATTTCTTCAATTTAGGGGGAAATCTGCTGTATTCTAGTTATCCCCTCTTTCCTTTGTTAACTTTTATATATTTTTCAATTTTTTCTTTGCCATGTGAGTTTTCACTCTAACACTTAACACTCATCTCTAAAAACTCTGTCTTGATTTTCACCTAGGTTCTTGTTTCTCTCACTCACTCTGTCTTTGCAAAAAGTCACAATGACTGCTTCTTGTCTGACTTTTCTTTATAATCTGTAATTGTAGCGTAAAAAATGTTCAGAGTGACTACAACTATGTGTTCCCTCATTTCACCAGCTAGGGGTCATTATTTAACAAAGTCCTCTCCAAGCTGTCGATACTCTTTAAATAGTTTACGATTCTTTCATGACAAAAACAGTATGATGATTTGAAAACGTAGACATTGTTATGACATTGCGTAGGGTTTTTTTCCTTAACAGATTCTTACCCTTGCTGGGGGAAAGTCCCAGTTAGGGGAAGTATAAGCTGATCAATCTCACTCTTGAAAGTGCAGAGGGAATTTATTTGGTGAGGTTACAAATTACAGCAGCTAGAGGGGAAATGAGCTGAGATAATTCAGCCGGGAGTACACAGTTTTCAAAACCTTGGCTTGCCCTCTTTGATGTCGTCATTTTCTAGTGAATACTATTAAGCTGGATCACATGTCTCTTCCCTGAACATTTTTCCATATACAATGTTATGAAATTCTATTAATTAATCCTTACCAAGAAGGCTGTTTGACTGGCTACTCAGATGTGATCTACTTCTTTGATAAATGTTCTGCTTTCAATAAAAGTTTTATTTTATGTGCTGTGTGAAGTTGCTACTGATATATCAGATTTTCACCAAAGGAGACAATGATAACAAAGAATAAACTAGAGATTACAGAGAAGTGATATTATTCTGAGAAAAAGAAAAGTAACGCCATTTTGCCATAAAATGTTTCAGAGCTTGTTGTAAAGCATTTGAGAAAACTAAAGGAAGTGCAAAACAATATGAAATATAGATGAGGCAGAATAATACTTCCTGGATGGAAGAAGAAATGTTCTTAATGGCAAATAGAAAGGGATGTTTAAAGACCTTCGTATTTTGTATTATTCTTTCTAGACCTTTTGGCAATGTAAGTAGCATAAAAATAAGACAAGGCAATATTTGTCCACTATAAGGAAAAACGGAAGAGAAATTCTAATGAGCTCTGATGACTGGCATTTCTTAGCCATCTCCTGCACTCTTTTGAATGCCCGGTTACTGCTTTACACTTTGTGTTTGTGCAATGTCAGGGTGTGTGACCTTGCCTGTGTACTAGGGGAGCTTCTCTTATTTTTTATGTTACCCTTTTCCCCCAAAACAAATAATATGCTTTCTGACTTATCCCAGTTTGATTAGAAAAATGTAATTTGTACATTTAACAAGAAATGCTGAAACTTGCATGTTAATGCAGGCAATGGAGTTAATAATAAATAAACATGTTATTTCTAAATTAACTCAAGTATCATTTTATTGGAATTAACTTGATATTAATTTTTTCATTGTGCTCAATTACAAAAGCATCCACTGGACTACTTATCAACTCTACAAGTATTTTACTATTAGAAAACAAATTGACACTTCCTGAAAGTTCATGTTCTTAGTTACAAGCAGAAGGTGCAGCCTAGTAGAAGGGGTCAGCACAACTGAGGTGAATCAAGTTAACTTTATCTTCAAAGGTCCAATGTGCTGTTTTGATGTTCTGCATCTCTTGGTGCCCTAATATACCAATTTTTATAGTTAAAGGTCAGTGGTTTTGTATAAACATGGAGTCAGAGAAATAAAAACTACAGACCTACTGCAATGTGAGAACACGGTAGCCTGGGGCTGGCATGGGTACACACACTGGTGGCATTCTAGGGAAATGTTTCAGGGTGAGATCTGTCTATATTTCCTTGGTTTATCCACTACATTTACACTTTATCTTGGCCAATGCATGTTGTCATGTGAGGAACCAACCTTTTCTTTAAAAGGAGAGTTTTGATATTACTAGTGTCTCTTAGTTCTTGAGAGTTTTGTAGTAGTCCCTGTTTGTTTCTTCTTTGGAAGAGAGAATACTTTTGTCATGTTTTGTACTTAGAGTAACTGCTTTGAAAGTAAAGATATACAGTATATGAACTACTGTTATTCTCTTATTATGTTAAGAAATTTTGATTTTTTTATAAAATAAAAATAAAGAAGACTTTGATCTTTGTCAGACTTTTATACCAGTGTACTGAGCCATAGAGCAGACCTGCCGCACCACAAAAGCATAATTATGAGTTTTGTTTTTGTTTGTCTTTGAGCCAAGGAAGATTAAATTATACAAATTTTGATCTAAGAGACCAGTTACATGGTGCTTTTTATTGTATTATACTGCTAGAAAAATATAGAGAGTATCACTAAATGTAGACAAGTTAGATAAATTTTGCAGTATTCCTTTGGCTGATGTTAGCTGAAGTTGGAAAGGGTGATCTTAGTTTTGAGCCTCAAAATATAATACTAACAAATGAAATATTTCTAAGGAGCAATGCTAATGTTAATAAACCATGGGATTTTTATTTTTATTTTTATGTCTGAGACAGGGCCTTATTATGAAATGTAGGCTGGCCTTGAACTCTCAGTGATCTTTCTGCCTCAGCATCCAGACTGCTAGGATTACCAGCATGTGCCATCGTGCCCAGCTCGGATTTTTAAATTATTTTATGTTAACTCATTAATCCTGTTACTCTGATTAGACGTTTAGCTTGGGAATTCATGAAAGTATCTAGGAAAAGTTTATGATTTACACTATATAGAAGCCAAAAGAAACCAATTTGCTTACCCAGTACTCAGTACTAATAATTGTACAGATCTAGAGCTTCTCTTTGAAATATAGTAAATAAGTCCTTTAAGCCTAATTTTAATGTAAATGTACAATAAATGTTAATTAATTTGAAGTCAAATTTTTTATTAGTACATATTGGGAGTACATTTTTCATAACGAGTTGGTGTATTTACACGTATATTTGGAGGTAAGTTTTACTTGTCTTATATAAATTGTTTCCCTGTCTGAATTCCAACATTTTAATTTTGCATTTTTATATTTAAGACATAACAATTTAGATTAGCCTCAAATTTGAAATGCAACACACTGTAAACACAGTGCTTGGGAAGCGCAGATCATTTTTGCATAGATTATTGCAGAATATGGCTCAGCCTGCTGTTCTGTGTCTAAGTTTATCTGTAGAAGTCCAATCAAGAATATATTCAAAGTCTGATCTTGAATTTTTCGTTTCTGCTTACTACCAGGCATTATCAGTGCTTCACATGAATAATAACTAGAGATGACCCTTTTCCACATTTGAAGCAGTGTTCATGCACATACACAGTACATATGCATGTACACGTGTTTAGATTGACTTTGTCTCACTTCACTGTAGAAGCAGAGGGAGTTTTGGCTTTCCTGGTTTTCATGGTGGAAAAAATAGTTTGCATGCTGTTTCTGAAAATCTTTTCATAATCTCTACTCACATGTGCTTACCAGTGTCCTTAACTCAGCTGCACTGGGATGTTAGTAGCCTTCAGAACTGTCTTTCAGGTACCCCTGAAGTTGGAAAAGACAACTTCAGATGAGCAGCACTAATATAGCCATTTTTAAATGAAAATTTTTAGAGAAACTGAGAGTTACAAAATAGAAACACATACAGCCTCCTATTAAATAACTTATTTTGAGGTATTTATCTCTTCAAGGTGCATAGTTACTGAAGGCTATGAGTAAAGACTTCACATGGAGGGACAAGACAATATTTCTGGTGCGATATGCATGACAACATCAAGGTTAGCTATGAAACAAAGGAGACGTTAAAAGCACATCGTATGTATTGAATGTGCAATCACACATACTGTGATAAACTTCTTTAGCTCTATTTTCAAAATGCACAGAATAAATAAATGGATACCATGTTTATTTTTTAGAAAACTCTGCAAGTGACAATACTGTTATTTTAGAACCTTAAAAAATACAAATTTTCCAGTTGCTTTTTGCACAGAAGAGAGAACATGGCCTTTACCTTGACTATCTTCATGAGAAAAATATAGTTCTAAAAAATAACCACACATGCCAAGTTCAGAAAGGCTTATTCAATAATATATTAAATTTTGCCTTCTTTTTAATTATTTTTGCAACAAGAATCTCTAAATGAAATAAGAAAAATAAAATCTCAGGTAAGCATGTATAGAAAAGCCAATGAGCTTTTCAACTGAGTATGTTAAACTATCAGTCAAGAGATCCTTGGAAATTTGAAGGCACAGTTTCTAAGCATTGTGGGCTTTGTTCTACAGGTCAAAGGAACACACAAATGGAAGGCAATGCAGAAGCTAAAAAACTGTACTAGAAAGAATGGCTTAGAACATGTACACAGAAAAATAAACATGAAAAAATAAATTAGATCTTGTTTCACTGACAGAATGTCACTAGATAAGTCATGACCTTCACAGAAAAGGAGTGACTAGGAAGGCTAATTATTTCTAGTGATATAGAAGAATAAAAACCATATGGCCTAAAGGCTATTCATTTGTGTCCTTGGTATATTTATATTATGAAAAATTATACCTAACATTTATATAATTGATATGTTTTGGAGGAAAACACAAAACAACACTTTGTTGCTGATGAATGTATGATATACTCCAGGAATTCTGCCTGATGTTCTTCATGCTTCTTATTTAATCACCATGGCACTCTTCAGGGAAAAGCATTTAGCTTCTTTTTTCTAGAGCAAGTTCATGTGGTGGAGAAGTTCGTCTTATTTAAGCTTTATCCTTCCAACCAGAACCACTGTAACCCTGGGTCATTCTGAGCTGAGATTTGATGTTCCTCCTTCTTTGCAGATATCCTAAGATTTTATCCTCATTATTTTTCATATTATTTCACTAGGTGTTTTATAGGAAGAACTGTGTGTACAATTTATTAAATACAAAGTTATCTTCTAATTTTTTTCAGGTTGTTTTTTCTTATTTTAAAGGGAAAAAATGCTATAACAAAATAACAACTAAGACAAAAATAATAAAAGCGATACAGGATTTCAAAACAAGATGATATGAATTACCACGGTTGTTATATTACATATTGTTATCTTCAAGGAAGGTGCTCTGATTACCAGATGAAAGAAGGCAAGATTGATCGAACAATTAAAGAGAATAAAGAGTAGGGGAAAAAAAGAACATTACAAACAATATAGAACTTCTCTAAACAAGATGATAGGAAAAGTGGAAGTAGATCAACTAATGTGTGACATAGGTGATTTTTTTTAAAACATAAGCTTCAAGCACCTGAGGGAGTTTTTAATTTTTCTCACATATTATTCCTGTAATGACACCACGATGGAAAACAGTGCATCTATAAATAATATTCAGAGTCACGGTTTGTTCACCTGCAGGACTGTTTGGGGGATGTTGAATCAGGCAGACCCTGACTAGATGGTCTCTGGCCTTATGCTGGGCATCTGCCAACAACAATCAGCTGCTGAAGAGAGTGTCCTCTCATTTTTCCCGGGCAGAGCTAAACAAGAGTTTCAGGACACAAAGTAATGCTGGGTATGTAGTCCAGGAAGGAGGGGAATGAGCTGAATTCTGAACGAAATTCTCTTCACATGATTGAGTGATGGCAGGGAAAATGTATTGAATTAGAGAGTACTGTCATTAAAGGTAGTACAAAAATAAGAAAGCACAAAATAATTGTACTTTGTAGCCTAAATACAGTTTGGCTCAGACTGAGGTGGCAGGGGAGGGGGTTTCTATCACATATCTGCACTGAAACTTATAATGCACCAAGACGTAGGTATCCTGTAGGTGACGGCCAAAGTTGGATCAAGATGAGCCCAGGAGAATCTCAAGGAGCATAAGAATTTTGTTATTTTATATTTCAGTTTTTAGATTTTCCAAGTAATAAATATAACATCTGCAAATATTGTTATGGACATTTTCCAGTTATAACAGCAATCAAGTGGCACTAACATTTATGGGGTACTTAACAAATATCAGAAAAATATATATGTTTCATTTATTACTTCATTTAATATTTCGATAGCTTATCTGTGGCAAATGTTGTGATTGTGATTTTTCCTAAAGATGGAAACGATGGAGGCGTAAGCTGGGCGTGGAGGTGAGTGGGTACGTGATAGCTCCAGGTGTCTGGGAGGTAGGGCCCAGAGCACTGCTGAAGCCCAGGAGTTTAAGATCAGCCTGGACAAAATGATATGACTTCCAGCTCAGAAATCTCAAACAAAATGAGAGGTGTAAAGGATTATGGAATTAACCAAAAGCTCAGAGCCATTAGACTATGTACCCAGCTTCTAACCATGAGAGTCTAGATTACACATGTGTAACCACTAGGTGATACTTCTCCCTTAGTAAGGTACTTTGACAGAAATTATTTTATTTGCATGTCACAAGCTACTGGAATATAGTAGATTTCAAAAGATAAAATAACAGATACTAAAATATTGAAAGATCACCTTAAATTTAAGCTTTCAAATAGCATCACTTTAATGAACATGGTAAAATAGGGTACAATTTAAGAAACTGGGAAAATAAAGATTTATTTAAAAACCTCACTGAATTTCCAATTTGTTTTGGCATTTCAAGTAAAAAAAATAAACTAATCATTCCATAATCAGCCCAACTGTTACATCAAGATCAAAGTTTGGACTTTGGTTTGTGTTGTTGAATTTTTTTTTAAAAGCTGGTACCATTCACGTTTCTGAAGTCTGATCTTAATCTCAGCCACCATTGAATAATTTATTTATTCATCTTTTCTCTCTACTGATAATTGTGAGATTCACATTAGGAGCTTTAACTTTCTTTGGACTGTCAGGGGTGAAAAACTGAAAAATCATATCTTAGTCTGTTTTATGTTGGTGTAGGAAACTATTTCAATCTGGCTACTTGATAAAGAAAGTTTACTTAGCTCTTAGTTCTGAAGATTGAACAGGCATCGGTAGGTATCTACTCTGCAATAATGAAGCTCTAGGGCAGATGGCCTCCCAGTGTCAGAAGCACATGTGAGGGTGGTGGGTAATGTGAAGAGACACCAGCTTCACTTTTAAGAGCCTATCATCTTGGGAGTTAATCTGGTCCCACAAGACTTGAGCAGTCCCATGGGCGGCATCAATCCATTCATGAGTGTGGAGTCCCCATGAGCTTATTACGTCCCACTGGCTGCCGACTACTGAAGTTTCCCCACCTCAGCACTGTCAGCCTCCAACTGAGCTCCAGCACATGTGGGGACAACACTGAAACCATAGCCAGACCACAGCAGTCCTGAACTCTACCTTCAGGTGTTTAACACCCTACTGAGAAAACAGGTCAAAGGTCATGGGTTTGGACAGAGAGGAACGAAATTCTGTGAGAGCAGTAGAAAGTGTCTGGGAAGAAGACAGCACCTATGCTGAAAGAGGCTGGTCCACTGTTAGCCAGGGAAAGAATTCCACGAAGAATAATGATGTTATGGTTTGTGTTTACTTGACTCCCCCCACAAAAGCCTCAAGGGGGTCATAGGGTTTGTTTCTTTGGAGCTGGCTGAATTACACTGGATGATTGATTTATAGTGCAATGCTGGGATTTAAGGGTGCTGGCATCAGAGGGGGTGATTGTCACATCGGTCCGCTGGTTGGATTGGTACTGCCCTAATCTTGGGAGCCGATAGAAGAAAGAGGCTTCACTCTGTCTTGCTCTTTCTGTCTCTGTCTCTGTCTCATTGCTTTTGCTGCCTTTTGCCACCATGAACTGTCGCCCTCTGCCATGCGTCACCCTGCCTTGGAGCCAGCCAAGTATGGACTGAAACTTCTACAGGCTGTGAGCTAAATAAACCTTTCTCCTTTAACTTTGGATGTCAGCTGTTTTGTCTCAGCAATGACAGAAAAATAACGAAGACAAATGACTGAGAGGATTGTCCTCTGTGGTACACACAAGGCTTTCACTGAGTTAGGACATTACGAAAAAATCTTGATTCTTGTTGAAAGACTTCAGAAGTTATCTTTATTTACAGATTCACAGTGTTTATTCTTGACTTGTTCTTTAATTATGTTTTGGAGAACACACTCTGCTGTACGACTTTCCACTCCTCATTGCTAGCCCCTAGCTCATTAATGATATTTTTGTGCATACCAGTTGCATCAAATTGAAAGAATTCTAACAGGGCTTGTGGACACATGGGCTTACCTGGTATGAGTATTCCACACGGTTATGTATCTCAGTGTGAAAACCTTTGTTAGATAATTAAAATGGAGCTCCCAGTTGCACAGCTGCTTCTCATTTGATTTTCCCTGGTACAGTGGTCAAAGTAACCTGGGCAAAGTATTTTCTATCATGCTGTATACCTTCTGCTGTGCCCGTGCATTTCTCTTTAATTTCATGAATCTCTAAGGTTCTCCTGACATTTGAAGCAGCATCTTAGTCTATTTTCTCTTCATTACGTTAATTTTCAATTCCCCAAGCAGAATCATACTCTAAAGTCCTCTTTGGACTATTTCTGTTACAGCCTTCCTACTTTTTACAGCTTTATCTCAATTTCTATTTTGTGTCATTTTCAACCTTATTACATTTATTTAAGAACTGCTGTAAAGAAAATTGGATTCTTGCAGGTAAAGCTGGTCCAGTTCCTACATACTTCAAGAGAATTCTGGCAAGGCCCAAATTTGGGGCCACTCCTGGGATATTGAGGCAATGTTTAAGCATGAGAGAAAAGATAAGGGAAGATAAAATCAATAGCATGTATATATCCTTTCTCCCCTTTTCTTACACATAACTCAAATCTAAAATAAAAGCAGAAAGTGTCCATACTGCAAGAGGTCAGGTACCTCAAATCTATATTGTCAGAGATACCTTTATCAAGCCTAATATTATTTTTTTTGCTACTGGGAATTGAGCTCAGGACCTCGCACTTGCCAGGCAGGTGCTTGTGCCACTGAGCTATATCCCAGCCCAAGCCTAAAAAAATTTTAAAGAATCTCTCAGAACTTTCTTCATCAGAACATATCAAAGAATATGACATCTTTTATCATTCCATCAGAAAACATGGTCCTACTAAATAATTCCTCAAGTAAATTCTGCAAAACACTTTCTGGAAATTGTGAAGAGTGTATTATGAGCCTGACATGGTGGTGCATGATCGCAATCCTAGTACTCAGGTGGCTGAGGCAGGAGGACTGTTGCAAGTTTGAGGCCAGCCAGTCCTACAAAGTGAACTCAAGGCCAGCCTCAACTGCATAGCAAGACCTTGTCTCAAAATGAAAAAAAAGAATAATAATGCAAAATTTAACAAAACTTTTTTTAAAAAGTGTATTATGATAACATAATCAATAATTAAGTTAGTTTAGAAAGTATCTTATGCTATATTTCCTTGAAAATACCCTGGAGATCTTTTGAAATTAAAAGTGACAAAAATCTAGGCTAAAGATATCCATTTAATATTCATAAGTCACACGAAAAACTGACCTAAGGAACAATGGAACAGACTAGAAGATGCAGTAACAACGTCAAACACATATACTGTACCTTTGACAAAATGACCCAAAACCTTCATTGGAAGAGAAACAGCCCCTTCAGTAAGTGGTGCTATGAAGACTTGCTTTCCACATCCCAAAACCTACAGCTAGACTTATATCTCTCACCATACTGTAAACTAAAATAAAAATGGATTAAAGTTCTAAATATTAGAAAAGAAACACTTAAACTGCTGAAAGATAGAATAGGCAGAACTCTTGAAGGCATTGGTTTAGGTGAAAACTTTATGAACAAAATCCCAATCACACTAGAAGTACTAAAAGAATCAACAAGTGGGATCTTATCTTATCAAAAAGCCTTTGCAAGGACTTCCAGGAAGATAGCATCCATGTAAGCAGCAGAGAAAGATCCTCCCAGAGGATTACCACCCAAACACTGGAATGTAGCAACATGAGAGAGATAAGAGGGTGAGAAGTGGGTCCCCTGGACCCAGGAAGGATCTGAAATGAGAGTTGAATTCCTCAGAAAGAGCAAACAAGACCTCTCCTGGAGGGAAAACTTGGAGGGTGGTCATGGTGCAGTTAGAGGAAGAGAAGGAGGAGAAGGAGGGAGTCACTGCTCCATACACACGTGGGGCCCACTCTCTTATTCCGGTACTCACAGCTTCAGCTTTGGAGGCCCATGCTTGCAGGAGCCTCCCAACGCAGTCAGGGGAGAGCAGAGTTCCAAGAGCTGGGCTGAAGCCAGAGTGGAGAAGGCACCGCAAACCCAGTGTGAGGATGAAAAGTTACAACTGCCATTAAAACAGCAAGCCCACTCTGCAGTGACCTTTCTAATTAGTGCCCTGAGGCAAGGTGGAGTCAAAGCAAACAGTACACAGCCCACCACACTCAGCTCTAAGCCTGTCCCAAGGCTGTGGACTCCTACCTCTCCACTGTGTGAGTAACTACTAGCAGAGAGCAGCAGAGAGTAGTGGCAGTGACCCCAAGGCCACAGCAATTCCCAGAGATCCCGCCAAAGAACAAACCAGAACTGGAGCACAACAATAAGAAAGAGCTGTAGATGGAGGTGGACCACATGGCCCCACACCCTTCTCACTCCAGCACCAAGCAGGGAGCACGAGCTGAGTTACTGGACTTCAGCTCCCACCCTGAACTTCCTCTATGAGAACTTTGTGTCTTGGTGGCCTGCATGCTCAATATGTGTTCCTGACAGTGACAGGCTGAGTCCACAGGCTTCAGGACTCACCCTAAACTACTAATATGACCACCAAGAGGGACTTCATACTGCTTGTATGTATGAACCTTGTATGAACCCATAGTGACAAATTATATGAAAAGCAGCAGTCCTGGAGTCCAAGGGACAACAACATACTCTACACAGACTTGAGAAAATCCTCCAGTTCTCTACTGGAACTAATAGCGAAACTTAGCACACACCCTGAACTACCTTAGTGACCACAGGTGGGGCAGACCTCATGCCACTTGTGCCCAGCATTGTAAGAGCGCCCAATGCCCAGCTGTAACGAACGGGGAGCAGCATCACTGAAGATTGGTTAGACTGCGCCCCCAGGAGTGCCTCATTTGGTCAGAGCCCAGCGGTCTGTGGGGGCAACCCCGTGGTCTAGACTGGGCCTGCAGGAGAACCTCATAGGGGCAGGCCATACCCTGGCAGTTCTTGGGGGTGACCCTGAGCACTTGACTGGGCCCCAGGAGTGCCTCGTTGGGGCTGAACCTGGCAATCTCAGGAGGCAACCCCACAGACTGGTTTGGGTCCCACAGACTGGTTTGGAGGGGAAGAGGGCTTGAAGCGCCTTGCTGAGGCAGAGCCCTGGAGTGCTCGGGGGCAACCCTGAGAACTCACCCAGGCCTCCAGGAGTGCCTTGTTGGGGCAGAACCCAGCAGTCTGTGGGGGCAACCCCATGAACTGGTCCAGGTCCCTGTGAGTGCCTCATAGAGGTGGGGCCTGGAGGACTGGACTAGACCCCCGAGGGCCTTGAGGGCTTGTCAATTGGGTATGACCATAGTGTATTTGGTTCCCTGACTATGTTCTGTCTTTGAGGATGGGTGCTTTTCCACCTAGTGCCATAGTAATTTGTGTGCACCCATGTTTGTTACAGCATAATTTGAAGCAGCCATGTGTCTTCCCAATGTGAGAGCCTGAGGGAGTAAATTAACAAAAAAGTACAGTTACTGTCAGAAGGAAGACAATTTATTGGGTGGGAGAACAATGGGGATGAGGGTGGAGAGAACTGTATGATTAATTGAACGTGCCATCATTTGTATAACTGAGTAACAACAGTGAAGACGTCATTTTGTAACACAGCATCCATTTTTAATTCCCCAATATCTATTCTATAATTCTGTGTTTACTTTATAGTTTATGCATTATACTGATTTATAACTGAGTAAGAAATGCAAAGCAACATTATGTAATACAACAGCCATTGTTAATCCCCTACTACCTTCTGTATAATTGTATATTTCCTTCATTCTTTTTGAGATAACTCAGTAACAAATATGGAGATGATATTGTGTAAAACAGCATTCATTGTCAATCTCCTGTCTTCCTCATAATTTGTGTATTTCCTTATTGTTTTTCTGTTATTCATGTTTATATTCTTTATCCTTAAAATTTAAAAAAAGATGTTATTCCATTCTTAAAAACAACAACAACAACAACAACAAAGCCTTTGCATAGCAAAAGAATCACCGACTGAAGATACAACCCAGAAAATGGGAAAATATTTTTGACAGCTGTTGTTCAGTCAAAGGAATAATATGTAGAATATATAAAAAGCACCAAAAAAGACCCCCCAAATTTAAAGACCTAATACAGAATTGGGCATCTGACATGAATAGACACTCCTCAGATGGAGAAGTAGAAATAGCAAATACCTACATGAAAAATGTTCAACACAACTGTAATTTGAAAGATGCAAATGAAAACAAAACCAAGATTCCATCTCACTCTAGAAAGAATGGCTACCATCAAGAAATCAACGAATAACAAATATGGTTCAGCTATGGGGGAAAATGCATCTTTCTCCACTCTTGTTGGGAGTGTAGACCAGTGCTTCCACTGTAGAAATCAGTGTGGAGACTCTGCAAAACAAAAAATAAACCTAGAGATTCTATTTTTTGACCCAGCTATTCCCCTTCTTGGTATCTTCCCAGAAGAATTTAAAATAACATATCACTGTGATAGATACACACCCATGTTTATAGCAGCACAATTTGTAGTAGCCAAATTTTGGAAACAGCCCACATGGCTGTTAATGGAGGAATGAATAGGGAAGATATAGTTTTTATATATAATGGAATACTACACTGCAATACAGAAGTATACAATGGAGACTTTTCTAGGTAAATGGCTGCACCTGAGACAATCCTCCTACGTGAAGCAAATTGGACACTTGTATTCAAATATCGTAGAGTTTCTCTGGTGTGAGAGACTGAAAGGGTATTTAGGACCAATATGCATAATAGATATTGTGAAATAAGAATAAAATGTTCAAATGGGAAGGGGTTCTAGGGAGGGGCAAAGGGGAAAGGAAGGAAGGGAAAAGGAAAAGAAGGGAAAAAATGGAAACAAAGTTGTTGTAAAGAAGGAGGGGAAGAGGGCTTGAAGGGAAGGAAGGGGATTGGGCAGAAAAGCAGCAGCAAGATATGTCATCTACAAATTCCCTGTGATGACGGTGATCATTATGTGTATCTAAAACATACCGATAAAGCAAATTAAAAACACTCGTAGGCCACACTCTCCAAAATGAGCTTGATTAGGAAATCTTTCTGCTGTAGCACAACTACCACCTGCTTGAGGGCAAGTGTTTAGAAACTACGATCTCAATGAAGCATTTGTTTTCCCATGGAAACAGCTTGAGTCCCATCGTCTGTTATCTGTTGCAGGTGAGTATGGAAGGTTAGTCATGCAGAGACAAAGGAATCTAAGAAGCTGCTAATCCATAGCCAAAACCCATCCCTCGGCCCACCTATGACAGCAACCGAGGCTCTGGTGTGTGGCTCCTTTGCGTACTGACAGATTCATGTTCCAAGTTCTGGCCTGGAGTTTTCCACTCCTTTTCTTCAGGACTCATTGCGATGCCTACTATCTATGTCTCAGTTAACCGCATAGGACACTGGGAAAGCGCTGACGAGGCCGGTGGGGTTTGGAGGGGTGGGAACTTGTGGGAGGCAGTTCATAACCAGTAAAAAAACAGAAAAATTCCCAAAAGCCTGTCCTTTCAGTATGTACCTCTTATGATCCCAGTGTGAGAATCCGCAGAGGATTCTCCATGGGATTGAGTTAAATTGTCCACAAAGGTAACTAATTCATTAATCCACATTTTCTTGGGTTTTTTCCCTTTCCTTTCTCACTTTTACTTCAGCTTCCTGAGATCATCTCCCAAATAAGCAGAATTATCTCAATCTTATTTTAGGAGAAACTGAATTCATAGTCTTATTATTCCTTACTGGCAAAAATAGCGAGGACAGTAACATCTGGAAGGATATTCTTGGTTTCAAGAACCACATCTCTTCCCTCTTATGTTTTGAGCTGATTACTTTTTATGTGCCAAGGTTATTTAGAGGAGCAGTAACTTTATTTTTTTGTTTTGGTCCGTGCTACTTTAGCCTAAATCTTAGTGGAGGTTTTGCTTTCATCTTAAAGGAATCTCCACCTTATAGAACAATAGCAGCATGTTTTCATTTCAGTTTTGCACAATATGCTTTAAAATATTTTATCCTGACAACTGTCCACATAAGTGTTATTGTTGTCATGGAACAGATAAAAAAAATGTCCTGAAAACTGGAGAATGTACAGCATTAAAGACCATGTCTGAAAATTATTTGACCACATGGTCTCGGGCACTTCTGCTTATATGCAACTGCTTGCCGGAAGTTTGCACTGGAGATATCCTCAGCTCTCAAATGCGGTGATGCTGCTTTTGTCTCATAGGCAGTTGGAAGTACTAATGTAGGGAATGTGAATATAACTAATGCTTTCTATAAGATCTTTACTAGTATTATTCCTATTACTACCAGAATTATACTGTCCATACAAGTTTTTCGAGTCCTCGAGTAAATCCTTGGCATTTTGTCATAGATGAAGAAAGAGTAATAGCAGGTGGAAAACTACACAAAGGTTATTTTAGCAGCTAAGGCTGTAAGTGCTGCATATTATTGCTAGCCATTCAACTGGCCTTAGTTGACATGACCTCACCAAAGTGGTCAAGGAAATAGAAATATTACATAATCTAGTCACATGCCCAAGGGGAAAGGTATTAGAGTTAGATATTGCAATTCCATAACAATATCTCACATATTATCTTCATCATTTTTAATGTAATATAAATTAAACTTATTCACAAAAGCACTTTGCAGGCCACATGTAGAATTCCATCAGGTCTCAGTACATCTCTATTGTCATTTTCCTACTTCTATTATTTGTCTCTGTGCTTTCCACAGTAACTATTATGTATGCTCTAATATTGAACTACACCAAGCCCATCCTGTTTGCCATTCTAAAAATGCATTTTCCACTTGGAAAAGCACATCAGTCTTATCATGGGTAATGTGTTTTACTTTTTCTTTTTCTTTAGTAAGAGGCAACATTTTTATTATGTTGGGTTTTTTCCTTTAGTGGAGTCGAAATTGACAAAAATTTTAGTAAGAAATATAGTTTTGACGTGTATATGGACTGAAATGATTTTCAAAATCAAGCTAATTAGCCTATTTACCTCCTTACATAACTGTGATTTCTTTTTGTGGTGAAAACATTTCATATTTACCTAATAATTTTCACAAATACATTGTGATTATTAACTGGAGTCTCTATGCTGTAAAATGGATCTCCGAAATGTATTCATCTTAACTGAAACTGTACTTTTAATCAGTATTTCCTTATATCCCTCCATACTCTCCTAGTCCCTAACAGTTATGATTCTAATCTCCAGTTCCATAAATTCAACAATTTTAGATTCTCTATATAAATACGATTACACAATATTTGTCTTTCTGTGCCTGGCTTTCTGTGCTCCAACTTCACTGATGTAAATTACAAGATTTCTTCTCTAAGTTTTATAGGCTACATAATATTTCACTGTGTACAAACACACACACCTCCCACATTTTCTGTATTCATTAGTCAGTGTACACTTAGACTGATACCGTCTCTTAGCACTTGTGAATAATGAAAGAAATATAGGAATGGAGATGTCTCATTGACATATTGACTGCATTTCCTTTGGCTATGTATTTCATGGTGCAATTACTAGATCATATGCTGGTTGTGTTTTAATCTCTTGAAGAGCTACTATCATTTTCCACAGTGGTTTCACTAATTAACATTTCCACCACAGTGTATCAGGCTCTGATTGTTTGATGATCTTCTCAAAGTATTTGGCTTCCCTATCTCTCTCCTTCAGCCTCTCTCTCGCTTTCTTTCTTCTTCCTTTCCCTCTCCCTCCTACTCTTTTATTAGTGTCAAGTAGCTATTATATTGGAGAATCAAACTTAGAACAATCTGTACAAGATAGACAGGAAATGGACAATCAACTGAGTTGAACTTTTCTGATATGTGCATTGAAAGTCCCTTCACATAGGCTAAACCATAATAAGTGAAACAGCTCATGTGGGAATCACTAACATTTCTTTTACTATGATCCATACCTATAACCAACAATCCTGTCTAAAGGAATTTGTCACTATACCCCTTAGGCTCCAAATACTATGAAAATATCCACACTAGATTCTTTAGAGATATCTCTATTTAGTGAACACATGACTAGAACTCCATAGATTTGTTGAGACAATATCTTATGCTCTGACCTCAGTGGCGTCACGAAAATATTGTGACATTTATACTAGTTTTGTATCTTCAATTAAAACGCCATGTGCAACATGGCTTTAAACTTCAACTCAGTCTGTGACAACTAAATACTTACACATCTATTTTGTGATACACCTCGAATTTAAAATAGAGCCAATTCTTACCTTTTCCAACCAGAAAGAACAATTTTTATACTTAAAAAGTTCATTATGAAAAATTAGGTATGAATAATTCATTAGCAGGTAAATCCAGTGTTACATTGTTCTGCTTTGTATAACATTGGATTGTTAGCAGCTAGAATGGGAAAAGTATGTAAAAGTATTTTGAAATATGGCTTATCATTTTAAATGTAGGATAAAAATCAAACCTGTGCCTTATGTATTAAAAGTATGATGGAGACTTCACTGGGACCTAGGCTGTTTCCATTACCACCAAAACTCTCAGCTGTCACTCTTTGCTCTCTGAATGTGCCCATCAATTCATGACAAGTATAAAATCTCTCCTTTTCTACCTTCTCTTTTACACTGTATCACCAAATACCAGGACAAAAAAGTAGCAGCACAACTTTCCCACTCCCACTAAAATATGGACTGTTTTCCAATCAATGAAAATTATTTTAAAACCTATCTTCATATAAAAGGTGATTTTTAAAGTCCTTTTGATAAAAATATGATGTCAAAACCTTTGAACAGAATATTGATAACCAAAGAAAATGACACTGAAATAAGGGTGGGTTATCACAGGGAATAGGAGGAAAGAATACAATATTTCTTATTCTCCTATAAAATTGGCACAGGTTGTTGATAAAACACGTGAGCCTCTGAGATCAGGAAAGGTACATTGCTCCAGATTTTGGGTCAAATGCATAGCAGATGACCCCAGAGGAAAACAAGCCTCCTCAGACAAAAAATGTAGTCAGAGAGTTCTACAGGTTAAAATCTGGACCCTCCAAGTCAACAACAAAATGATATAAATAATGCTATGCCTGAAAACACTATAATAATTTCCACCTAATACCTGGTAGAATTTCTATCATTCAGAAACCCTGCCAGACATGATATGGAGGTAACAAAGATAAATGAACTTGAAATCTAGTAAAAGAATTTTAACTCAGTAAATCTAGGAATCCGTATGCTAAGTCTTTCAAAATCTTGATAAACAAGCACTTTCCTGGAACTCCAACATTTATATTCAAAATACCTAAATACTTTTTGGGTATACAAACATGAGTGCTTTATCTGAAGATCCGTACCAGGAATAAAGGTCTCTGATTTAATAATTCGATTGTCAAACCTCATGTAGCAGTTGGCATATCGTCTTTTTCTGGGACTGATCTGCTACAGGATGGTGGAATGTAGTACGGGTAGGCTGGATCAGCACTTGTCTCAGGCTTTAATACATATTTAATGACTTAATCTCTGACAGCAGGGAAGAAGCTGCCTACACACTTTGCATAATGACTGTAATGTCTGAGGAAGACACTGAATCAGTTGGAGGACGGCAGAAAAGATCAGAATGTGTGCCATTAAAGAACTGCAAGTGGATTCATCATTAAGAAATGCCTTGGACTCAGCTAAGCACAAAACAGCCTCAGATGAGTTCTGCTTTTAAGGTTTCTGTTTTTGAAATACAAAAGCATTGACACACATGGTGTAACATCTTGCATTTTAAAAAAATATGTATATGTCCCTGAAAGAGAAGCAAGGCAAAGAAAATATCATTCATCATCTTCTGAATGTAAAATTAAAGTGAAAAAGCACTTCTTTGTTTCTGCTTTCATTCGAAAAAGAATGAACATAAAACAAATGAAAGATGACACAGAATTTCAAAGCAAGATGGTAGGAAATCAACAATGGTTGTTATATGGTATATTGTTATCTTCAGAGTAGTTGTTCAGATGACCAGATAGAAGCATACAGAATTGGTCAAAAAATCAACAAAAAATTTAAGCATTTACTGGTCCTTTCACTAAACCAACAGATATTGGTAATACAATTATCTTAGCTGTCTTTTGTACACATACATTTTTTCCTTTCCTTTTTCCTTTCTTTTCTGCTTTCCCTCATCCCAGTTGTTCTTTCCTGTTGAGCAGTTTCTTTCCCTTTCACAATATGTCCTGTACTTTTCGGACTTTGTTTACTCTTACAGTTCCTTGAGTTGGGAGCTTTACTTTTCTGCTCATCTAGATGTCATGCAAACACTCCCCCCTTGCAGTTACAACACTTCTCTTCTTCATGAGAAGGTATATGTAGAATTTAATTTCTTATTTTAAAAAATAAAAATACCTCCGGGTTCTTAAAATCTCCTCTTCAGGGCCAAAGCAATCTACACTCCTGAATAAGAAAAAAATGAAACAAACTTAATACGTAAAGTAGAAAATTAAATTCTCCTGGAAATTCCATCCTTAGGATTCGATATTTGTCCCTTCTATTCTTACTGATGGTTTATAAACCTCCTCCGCCTCCGGTCTGAGTTGTAGTGATTCACTGAAATGTATAATTAGGTTGCCAACAGGTTACATAAAAGCCAGCATACCCAATGCTGAACTTGGCATATTTTGTTTCATCATCTTAACAAAACACCAATCAGACATATTTCTTTTGTGTTCTTTAGCTCATCTAACCATGCTGGACTTTAAATAACCAGTTCACCCGAACACTTGTAGCCATGCTTAAGTTTTCCTTCAGTTTTTGTGGATTGTGACCCTGAGTACTTTCTGGATACTTTCCTACCCCTGTCTTCAAGGTTGGCACTAGTTTAGTTCATTTTCATATCCTCCGTCATTTTCCTTCTCCCGTCTTGGTGTCTTTTACTTCGACTTGCCCAACGACTGAGGGGTAACATTTTTTCAATGACTGTAGTTTGAATTCCTTAAAAGTAGATACAATCCTCTATGCTTTAGTCCGATGCCTTATTTAGGCTTTCATTTCCTGACTCAAACTCCAGCAATATTAAATTGCTTGTAATCCACCCCGCCTCCTGCATCCACACAATCTCACACAAACACTCAATATTTTATAAGATGAGATAAAAATGAATGGCAAGTGTTGGATTTTTAAAAATGTATCTATCACTGTCAAAGACAAGTTACCACTAATCTCCATCAAAATCCCTCCGTCTTCGATTTAGCACCCTCATCTCATTTTCCTTGACATTTTGTAAACAGTGTCGAGGTCCTCCTTTGTGAGTGTCTTCAGTGATGCTGCTGTGGCTGCCTTGATATTGTGAATCGATTCAAAGCGTTCACCTTTCATGGTCACTTTGAACTTGAGGGAAAGCCAGAAGTTGCCTGGTGCCATATCCAGAGAATAAAGTAAAAGAGGATGTACCAAAATGCTTTTCTGAGCCTACCTTTCTGTTGAGTATCACACAGCAGCAGTATTAGCTATATTTTTTATAAAATCACATAAGGACAGTCAGGAAAATAATTTTCAGCTGTGTGTTCCAAGGAGCATAAGTAGAACTGACAAAAAAAATAAGCGAGAAAACTAATCAGTCATAGAGTCAAGTATTTAACTTTCTATAATAGTTTCTAGATTTACTACCTTACTCAAAATTGCTCTCCACTTTCAGGTGGGTAAAGTTAGCTTTGTAGATGTGGCTGTAATCTTTTGGTTTTTCTCTCTCCCAGTTTTGTTAGTACCCTTTGTTTTTCTTTTTTCTTACCTGCTTTTCTTTTTATTTTATGACTTCATATTAATTACAGAATACTGGGTTTTATTTTGGTGTATTTGCATGCCAACATATTTTGGTTTCTTCTAACTCATATAACCCTTCCTGATGATTTCCTCCTCTCATTGATTCCTTTCCTCCACCCTAATAGCTTGTCTTTTACATTAATGTTTTCCTCCATAAGTTCTGCGCATGAGAGTAAGCACACCGTATTTCTGTTTCCACATTTGGCTTATGTTGTTTAACGTGGTGATCTCATTGCATTCATTGTCCTCCACTGTTTGTATATCACATTTTCTAAATTCATCCATCAATCATCAGGCATCAAGACCGTTTCTGTGATAGCTATTGTAAATAAAATTGCAGTAAATATGAATGTACAGCACACGTAATATGCTGAGTTTAATTTCTTTCGGTGTACATTAAGTAATAGTATGAGTGGATCCAAAAGAAATTAGTTTTAGATTGATTAGGAACCTCCATACTGATTTCTATATTGGATGTGCCTTTTAACATATCTACCAAGAGTGTAGGTGAATGTTTTCCTCACTGCCTCCTTGTGGGCATTTATTGCTTTTCACATTCTTGTTAATCATGCTGCATGGGGTGAGAAAACATGTCAGTGTAGTTTTGACTTACATCTATCTGATCGCTTAATGATCTGGAACATTTAACCACATATTGATTCCTGTGTACTTGCTTTTATTCGTGATTCAATTGTATGTCCTTTTGGGGTTAAGGTTTTTAGTTCTTTATATGTACTAGATATTAATACTTTATTGGAAGAGTGACAATGATTTTCTCTCATTTGGTAGGCTCTCTTCGCCCTGTCAATTGTTTTCCTTTTTATGCAGAAGTAAATTTATTCACTTATTTAAATGAGATAGGGTCTCACTATATCTGGCCTTCAATTCACTTTATAGAGCAGGCTGGCCTTGAACTCATGAGTCCTGGGATTACAGGCATTCATGACCATACCTAGCTCAGGAAGTTTTCAGTTGGATGAAAACCCCTGTGTTGACCCTTGTTATTATGGTCTGAGCTCTGAGGTCCCTTTTTAGGAAGTCAATGTCTGTGCCTATAACTTCAGTTGCTTCACGTATGTTTTCTTCTAGAAGTTTCAGTGTTAGGTTCTTACATTCAGGTCTTTGGCAATTTTGAACTGATTTTTATACAGAGAGAGAGAGGGATCTAATTTCAGTCTTCTATATATCAATATCCGGTTTCTCTAGCACTATTTGTTAAGAGGGTTGTCTTTTCTCCAATGCACATTTCTGGCTATTTTGTCAAGAATCAGCAGTACCTGCATAGGCTTTTCATCTTGTTCTCCATTCTAATTCATTGGTCTCTGTGCCTGTTGTTATGCCAGCATCATGTAGTCTTTGTTACAGTGGCTGTGTAATATATTTTACATATTTTAGCAACTCAGATGCACTCTTTAATTTACTATTACTAAATATATTCTGTGTATTTTGTTTCTAAATGAATTTTAGGATTGCCTTTCCTATTTCTTAAAAAATGTCATTGGTGTTTTCATGGATATTATACTGAATGTGTAGATCACTTTGGATAATGTGGTCATTTTAACAACATTAATTCTGCTGGTGCGTGAATACGAAAGCCTTTCCATTTTCTAATGTCTTTTACAATTTCTTTTTCTATTGTTGTATAATTTTCATTGTAAAATTCTTTGACACCTTAGGTAAGGTTTTATCCTAATCCATTAGATTGGTTAGGTTGATTCTTAGGTATTGTCAAGCTATTGAGAATGGTTGTTTAATATTAACTGATTTATTTCTCAACATGTTTATTACTGCTGTGTAGAAAATCTATCAGTCTCTGTATATTAATTCTATGCCCTGGCACTTTGCTCAATTTGTTTATCAGATTTTAAAGTCTTGTATTGGGGTTTTAGGGTCTTATAAGTATGAGAGCAGGTATCTACAAATTGGGATAATATTCATTTTCTATTTACAACCTTTTATTTCTTTCTCTTGCGTAATTGCTCTGGGTAAAACCTCAAGTACTGTTTTGAACAGGAGAATAGACACACTTGTTGTGTTCCTAATTTTAAAGGAAATGCACTAATTTTTCCCTCAATTAGTATAATGTTGGCTTTGCGTTTGCCATACATAAACTTTATTATGAAGTACCACCCTATAGGTAGTTTCTTCAGCACTTTCATCATGGAGTTTTGGATTTTGTCACAGGATGTTACTGCATTGATTGAGATGATTTTAATGGAGAAGATTTTATCCTTGGATTTGTTATTTGATGTGTCACATTTATTGATGTGCAAATGTTGCATCTTCTTTACATTCCTGTAATAAAATGAACTTGATAATTGTCTACAATCTTTCTGACATGTTATTAAAATATTTTCAAGAATTTCTATGAGGAGTTTTTGCACTTATGTTAATCAAGGCATTTGATATATAGCTATGTTTTTTGTGTGTCACTATTCAGTTTTGTTATCTGGTGCTATTGTCTTCATAGAATGACTTTGGAATTGTTCCTTTTCTATTCATGGAATGTGAGGAACACTAACATTAGTGCATCTTTAAAAGTCTAGAGAAATTCTCCATCAGATCTGTTTCTTCCTGGGTCTTCTTCATTGGGGTACTTTTTATTATGGCTCAAATCTTTATATGTTATCAGTCTGTGTAATTTTTTTAACATCAATTTTTTTTTAATTTGGAGAAGTCATAAGTCTCTTTAATCTACTTCTTTTAGATTTTTCCAATTTACTGGCATATAAAGTTTCCAAAATAGCTCAGAGGTCCTTGTTATAATATCCCCTTTTGTTTCTAATTTTATTGTGAGTCTTTTTGTTTTTATTATGTTTGCTAAAAATTCATTGGTCTTGTTTATCTTTTTAAAGAATCAACTCATTGATTCATTGATGACTTTTACTGCTGTCTCAGTCTCTATTTCATTAATCTGAACTCTGATCACTATTATTTATTTTCTACTACTGGTTTGGGGTTTGGTTTGTTCTTGTGTTTTAGGATCTTAAAATGCAGCAGTGGGATATGGGCAAACGCTCTGACTTTCTAATACAGGCACTATTGCTATAAAACGTCATCTCAGAGCTCTCTCTCCTCTAGCCACAGATTCTGATGTATTCTGTTTCTACTTTCAATTGAATCTAATAATTTTTGAATTTCTTCTTCTGGTTTCTTCAATAACCCATGACTGTTCCAAAATACATTATTTAATTTTTGTGTGTTAGTACAGTTTCTTTAGTTTTTCTTGCTATTGATTTCTAGTTTCATTTCATCATAATTTGTAGATACTAGAAGTAATTTTAGCAGTTTTTATTTGTTCAGATTTGTTTGATGTCCCAAAATAAGACTTATTTTGGAGAGCACTGTATGATAAGAAAGGTTTTTCTCTGCTGTTGTTAGATAGAATGTACTGTATATTTCTGTTAGTGCATGTGATCCAAGATGTAATTTAAGTCTCTTATTTCTTTATTGATGTTTTTGCATGAGTGATTTACATATTTCTGAGAATGAAGTATGGAAATCTCCCACTATTTCTGTATTTCAGTCTGTCTTTTTCTGTTCACTAATTCTTTTTAAAGAAATAAGGTGATTAATATTTCATATATATATATTTATAAACATTGTATCTTCTAAGTGGATTGTTCCCTTTGTCAGTATGTGCTCACTAACTTTGTCTCTTCTGACTAATTATAGTCTAATTTGTTGGTCCTCATTGTACCTACTTGTACTTGGTTTTAGATGTCATTTTCATAAAATATGTTTTTCCATCTTTTCATTTTTGGGTCAGTGTATGTTTGTCTCAGTGAGGTGTGTTTCTTGTAGGTAACATAGAGTTGTAACTATTTTTCAATCAAATCTGCTAGTTGCAGACTTCACACCATTTACAAGGAAGCTTATTATAGAAATGTACTAAGGACTTGGCCTAGTCCCCAACCTCCTAAAACAACTGTATGGTGAAGGTTTAAACTGATTTTTTTTTTTTTTTGGTGCAGTACTGGGGATTGAACTCAGGACCTTACACTTGCCAGGCAGGTGCTTATTCCACTGAGCTATATTCCCAGCCCTGAAGGTTTAAATTAGAAGAAACAATGGAATATGGCTTTGTGGGGAATCGAGGAAGGTCAGAATTCTCTGGCAGTAAAGATCGTGAGTTTTCCAGATCACCGTATTTATTGGATTTCTACACATTTGGGGGGTGCAATAAATAGGGAGGTATGAAAGCCCAGAGAAAGAGGAAGAACAAGGCAGTAAATCTTCCTAATTAAGACAACTGTTTGATCTCTAAGGTTGACAGTTTTATTGCTCTGGAAGTTCAGCAGCCCATGTTCTGGGTTTCCCAGCTGTGGTGTGATCTTATCTTCAGAGCAGCATGAATATGAGCATTTCCAATGCTGTCAGAGGTCTCTGTATCCAGCAGCTTAACTGTACAGCTCAGTCTCTAATAGACAAATATGTACCTTATTCCTATCATTTTGTTTTATTTTTTCCTGTTCATTTCTGATTCTTATTTCTTTACCTATAATATTTTTCTTCCCTATTATTTCTTGATTGTATTTACCACTCTCTTTTGCATATATGATTACTTTTTGTGAGTTATGAAAACCTATTTTAGTCATTATGAATGTATTTAGTTTACATTGACCTCTTTTCTTTCAATTCTGGAAGGTAGATCTGCAGAATATAGTAAATTAGATTGGCGCTTATGTTGTTTGAGGCCTTAAAATACATCACTTTGTTTCTTCTTGGCCTTTAGCATTTTTGTTGAGAAATCTGCAGTTATTCTGATGTGGTTATCAGTAAAGGAATTTAGTATTTCAGAATCTCTATGGCTTTATTAAATTTTTTTATATCATGCATTGTCTTCCTGAATTTGTTCACCTGACTTGAATATGTTTTCAAGTCATTGATCATTTTAATGAGTTTTTGAATTCTTTGTCCTGCATTTCATATGCTTTCATATCATGATTTTACTTTATAGCAATAAACTTCTGAGGCATGTTATTGCCTTATTTTCTCATGTTTCTACTATTTCAATGTTGAAATTTATTTCTTCTGTTTAAGTGCTGAAATGTGTGTATGTGTTTGAGTGGGTATCTTTTCCACAACTGAGTGAGGGTCTTTGAGGTAAGCAATTTATATTTATGATGTGACTTATAGATCTCAACACAAAAGTCTTGCTCAGCATGTTCAATGTGCTCAGTTTAACATCTAGCCCTTTAGGTTTTTTTGATATCTATAATGGAACTCATGACCTCATGCTTCCCAGGCAGGTGCTGCATCGCTGTGCTATATCCCAGACCCTCCAGCACTGTTTGAGAGGGAAGATTAATGGTTAGTAACAGTGACAACAGAAAAGCAAACCAAATATCATCATATAATAAAAATTTGTTTAAAATGATCATTACAATTTCACTAACATGGGAAAATAATGGAATATTAAGAACAAGTAGGGCTAAGATAGTCAGTACTGATAGTAAAAATAATAAACACATACAGACTCTCACACACACACACACACACACACACACACACTGAAAAGAAGATATGAAAATAGAAAGAATACATTCAAGGTAAAATAATAAAACTGGAAAATGAGAAAAGAGATAGAAAAATGTAATTAAATAATTTGGAAATAGATAAAATTAGACAATAATTGAAAAAATTAATGAAAAACAGGCATATATAGCACAATGAAAACAAAGCCCTAAATGAACAAACAGAAATGAAGAGGATCAAGAGATAAAGGAGGGTGAGATGAGAAGAGGAAAGATGACAAAAAAAGAATTAAGACGCGTTACACCCCCACAGAATGCAAACATTGTGTACGACGTACATATACTACTAAAAACATTGAAAAAGAGATAAAGATTCCTCATGTGGGAGTTATTTAAAATAGTGAAATTTATTTCCTATGCATCTAATTTTGAAATCCACCTGGTATTAGAAAGGGCTCTGAAACAGTTTTTAAATCCAGAGTGTTTTTTTCTCATTTGTAGCCAAAAGAAGTTAAAGAGTTTATGCCAGTCTGTAGGTTGAACTCTATCTCTCTTTGCCAACAAATGAAAGTGAGTTAAAGTTGTCTGTGTCAGCATTGGGTCTCTGTGCTTTTATAACCAAAGATGGAATTATAGCAGCGGATGAAGTTACCCACCAGGCCTGTTGCTCACCTAACTTGGAGCTTTGTGTGAATTAGGGACCACAGGGCCCAGAGTTCCCAAGTCAGTTTGCCCAGGGTTGCAGCTGGCAAATGTCTAGTCTGTGCCACACACAGGGAATAGCAAGGTAGAAAGCATGGGGTCCCAAGCTTTCTGCCAGTTTAGCCGCGGCGTGGCTGGTATTTTCTCACTACAGTGAATCCACACAAATGTGACCTTTTCTCTACTACCATGTTCAAACCACTGTATTTTAGTGTGGAAGCTGTGCTAGCCTCCTTCTACACGACAGTGGTTATTCTGCCCTGCAGAGTGCCCTCCTGCAGCTAGCAGCTGCCACTCATCTCTGCCCAGAGAAGTACATTTCCTGCTGCCCGAAGTTCCTTGCGGCTCTGTGCCAGTCACTGATTTCCTGGGATTTAATTGACTGATAGGGGAGGGCCCTTGGATGTCAGTAAAGAAAACTGACTGGTGCATCTTAGAGATTCAAAGACTGTAGAGGTCTTTCTGTCCTATGCAGCCTGCCTAAGTAATAGAATTTTACTTGAGATGAGTTCTGACACAGTGCTATCTAAATCTATTCTGAAATACTGAGACCTTCTCCCCGTTATGCAGAACAGATTTCCATCTGTTCAGACTATACAGCTGTCCAGTAGCAGACTCTGCATTCTTTTTTTTTTTTTTTCCCCCGGGACCAGGGATCGAACTCAGGACCTTGCGCTTGCTAGGCAAGCACTTACGCCACTGAGCTATACCCCCAGCCCCTTCTGCATTCTTATATACTCTGGGATTCTCTCTTTTAGTCTGCCAAGGGAAGGTTAACCCTCTACTCCTGAACCACAATGCCTTTCATTACAGGTTCACTTAATTTTTATTGTGTCTCTCTTTTTCTCTCTCTGAGGGCTGATTTACTGTGTCAACTTAAGATAAACTCAACTAAATATACTCAGCAGTTCCACATCGTAAGATATGGAAAACCTGCATTTGGGAAGACTGTAACCTGGATGGTATAAAGAGGAAATTAAAAAGAGCAGTTCTGCTTTTGTTTCTTTGGAGGAGCTCCTGGTCTTCACTGTCACCTTGGACATCATCTCCTGGCTTCCAATGCAGATCCTTCAGCTTCCAGTGCAGATCCCTTAGTTTCTGGTGTAGATCCTTCAGCCTTCCAGCATGGACACCTCAGCCTTCCACCGCAGATCCATCAGCTCCCTGAGCTCTAGACCTTTGACTGCTTCCTTCAGGCTCCAGGATGCCAATAGACCATCTGTACCTTTCCTCATCTGACGCTGTGGGTGGCCACGGTGGTTCAATCTTATAAGTGCTTACATATTTGTATATCTTGTATCTGTTGCTCTAGTAAATACTGAGTGATTTCCTCTCCTTTCTAACTGCCTGTTGCACTTCTGCATTTTCTTATTGCTCCTCATCTTGCTCTGTATCTCAGCGTGTAGCCACACACCCCTGGATGATGTGTCATCTTCTGGAGCAGCCTGTGCTTGCTGTTTGCCTCAGCTCTATCATGGCCCTGCATTTACTTCTTTATCTTTTAATTTTGGCTTGTGTCCTTTGGCAGCATCGACTTGCATGCAGGACGTCTCTCACTGGAATGACGGGATCTCAGATTCTCCATGATGGCATCGCCATTTTTCTATCCTGACCCTTTAGACAGACTTTTCCAGGTAATCTTTTTTTCCCTCTCAGTAATCTAATCAATTACAAAATCCAATAAATTACTTTTGGTACTACTTTTTCAAGATGGTTCCTTTCAATTGTGTCATTATTTCATTTTAAATCCTCTATGGCCTTATTCTTAAGTGGTAAACCACAATTTTTTGTTCCATCTCTTTTGAATAAATCTGAGTCTGATCTGGCTCCAATTTATTTTAATTATTTTTTAAAAGTTCTCCAATAAACATATACTTTCTCTCAAAAATTTTCATTAAAAGTATCCAAAATATCACTCTCATATCATCTTTCCGTAAATAATGGGTACAATTTAATTTGTTTTTATTCATTGTAGCTATACGATTTTTTAAGATTCTTTGGTTGTTAAGAACTCATCCTTGAATTTTACACATGACCATAAAAGTAAGTTAATAACCACTAACAAGACAGTGAAAACAAAGATACAAACTCCCTTTAACTCCCCTGATCTTGACCTATTTGTTCCATGTGGCTTCCTGTCCCTATGATAAATTCCTTTAGGACATCACAATATTCACTAACTATGAAAAGGCTTATTTGTGGTTTAATATATCTAATTGAATGAGTAAAGTAGTTAAATAGTAAAATGTAAATAGATTGTTATCAAAGAATTTGAAAAAATGTTAGAAAAGCTGATATGATGAGAGTTTGTTTCATTATAAAATATACAGTTCAGCTGAGCGTGGCACTGCACATCTGTAATCTCAGCATCAGGAGGCTGAAGCAGGAGGATTACCACAAGTTTTAGGCCAGCCAGGGCTATAAAGCCAGTGCAAGTCCAGTCTGAGCTTCATAGTGAAACTCTGTCCCAAAAGGACAAAGACTAATTAAAATGTACACTTCAGAGAAACTCTTGACTTTTCCTTGTGCAGTAACTCACAAACATTATAATTTTGTACATGTTACTGCTTCAACATTAGGGAAAATTTTGACTTTATTTTAGTAGACTAGTTTATTGTCAATCATTTTGAAGTATTTTACAGTCTACCACACTAAGATAATTCTAATTATCTTTATAGATGAGAATATTCACATTTAAATGTGTTAAAACAATTCAAAGACTGTTAGTAACATTTACAACTAAGCCCAGATTTAAAATAGCCTGCCTTGTGCTGATACTTGCTCTGTGGTTACTCTTTCTCTGCAAGAAGATTCTTAAAGCTGGGAAGACTATATATATTTTTAATACGTAGTTGGCCAGACCACCAATTGCTTTAAGATTCTGTGGCTTTGAATACAAGTGCAGTGTATTAGATTAACAGCTTTTGCTGTGACCAGCAAGAACAGAGGAGTTAGGGAAGAATAAAATAGGACCTCGGCTTTCCCCGTGGTGAATTCTTTGTTCCCTGAACCCCAGGGAGGATTAGTTTGAATAGTGGTGTATAAAATGGATTCAGTCCTGCCGATCTTATCATCTTTTATCACTCCCGTAAGGGAGGGTTCAATTTAATAAGACATGGTATTAACCGTTTTTACTTTGTTTAGGTCTTTTATATAGATTAACAGGCCTGGACTTTTTTTCAGGTTTTATTTTTCATTTTCTGGATGTATGATAGTGTGATTAGCACTAAAAGGAGGTAATGGTGGTGGGGACAGAAGAGATTTTGAAAGTGCAGCTTTGATAAATATCAGGGATTTGGGACTCACAGGAAGACACTGTGCCACATTTCTTTTGTTCTGAAATCTCTGTGATCAGGATCTGTCAGGAAAGTCTCAGTGGTTTTTGGTTTCAGCCTAATGGAAAATAAGCACAAAAGACCCCTTTCTGGTCGCACTCTGTGACTAAGTTCTCTATCGGAGGATCTGCAATTTCACGAGCAGAAATTGAATGAGTACAAAACCAGTTTTCTTAGCAGAGAGTCTGGGTCCATCCTCCACAATCGCAACAAGTACCTCCCCTCTCATCCGTACTTACAGTCTCTACCTTTGTTTAGTATTTAATTTCTTTTCCACAAACATTTACTCAATACCAGGCATTGTAGTAGGTGTTATAAGAGGATAAAGATGAACATAAAACCCAGCCTTTGCCCTTCCTTTCATCACCTTAAAATTGGAGCTGAATCTCATTAGAGTGATTTGTTTGTGTAAAGATCTAGTTCAGAAACTATCCACACAGACTGCACCTAGAGGCATAACTAAGAAAAGGCACGGTATCAAGTCCTGCTCTACAGGTCAGATTACAGCAGTAGGTAGGAAAGTTTTCGAACAACACCTGGGTACAAAAGAATGACGTTGAAAGTGTTATCATGTGGACCCTCCTAGATAATATTTTACCTCCATCAGATTTAAAACACACACACACACACACACACACACACACACACACACACACAGTCCCTGTGTACAATCAGACATACATAAAAAAATACACAATGACTTGATTGACACCTGACATTTAATAATGAATAGTTTCAGTACAACTTTTCTTTTCAATCTAAATTTAAACTGTGAGTATTGAATTGAAACAACTGGATACTATTTAATTCTTTTGTCTGGTGATGATCATGATGATTTGGAAAAATTATTCTTTTCCTCTTAAAGGGATTTAAGGACTGCACCATACAGATAGTATCCTTCCTGCTCCTGTGTAAATTAGAGAACACACAAATACTACCACCTTTAATCATAGAGAGGCTGAGATATCAAACTCTTTAATGACTTAGAAAAGCCAGAATCTACACTGGAGACAAACACTGATTGCCCAAAGCCACAGTGGATAGTGTTCTTTGTTCCCGTCAGCTGATTTGTTCTCTTCCCAGACTGCAACTCACTTAAGAAATCCCAAGAGCAAAGTAACTGTGCCGGGTAAGAGGGAGAGATGGAAAAGTGCCCTCCCCTTCATTTGGCAAAGCTGGTTGGACAGGAAGTATGTAAGAGGAAATATTTTGAATATAAACTGGTACATGATGCTTTCTTGTGAAGTGAATCAAAGATAAATTGTTCTGAGTGAACAGAGCTTCTAAATAGCAGAACAATGGCCATCTTAGCTGCTGTCTTAGCTTTCTTCTCAAAGTCATCCCACCATGCAGTGTGGTTTGTGGTTTCCCAGCCTAGTTTCAGTTCTGATAACTTGGGGGTCTAGATATCTTCAATGTTGTACATTCACAGGCTTTAATTTGAAAGGAACCATGAATTGAAATAAAAGTCAGCTATGTTCCCAGTGTGCTGGAACAGTTTTGTAAATTCCACAAGTTGCCTAGGCTTTTCCACTATATACTCCCAAGCAGTTTGCAAATAGCTAAAAAATTCTCTGAGGCGGTGTAAGCAGGGTGCTGTGGATGCAGTGTCTAACACATTTTGACAGACAGGAGCTTTCTGCTCATGAATTACTGTTGTATTTCAGCACATCTCAAACTTCAACCACCTGCATTACAAAAGCTGCAAGATATTCTCTTAGTAAATGCTATGGTTTCTGTCTTTATAAAGGAAATATTGAAAAAGAGAGCGAGAGAGAAAGAGAGAGAGAGAGAGATTATTTCTACAAACATCATATAAATACTTAGACCTGAGAAAGACCTTGGATAAAGGTCTACTCTCTTCTTTTTACTTTCTCAACAGAATTACATTCACTCCAGGAAGACTTTCATTTTCAGGTCATGAAATCAGTCATCTTACCAGCAATGTTTTGAAGTATAAATATACTTAAGATGATATAAATATGCTAATGTGAGTGTACCTGGACTCCAGTTTATCAGAACACTGAAGCTTGATAATGAGGACAGAGATCACACTATATACTGGGATGACTTTGAGAAGACAGCTAAGATAGTGACCACCGCTCGCTATTAGAAACTGTTCCATCAGAACAATTTATCTTTGATTCACCTCACATAAAAGCATTATGTGCCAGTTTATATTCAAATATACATATCCTCTGACATGGAGAAATAGAAGAAGATCTGAAGTGAGGACTTCATTTCATGGGTCAGCTTCACCTCTGATGCCCTGAACCATTTGCAGTAACTTTCTTAATCATTCTGAGCCTCAGTTTCTTCATCAACAAAATGAGGATGATAACCTCATCAAGTATTATAAGGATTAAATAAGAGATAAAGTTTCCCTACTTACTATTTGGCATCAGGTACATTATACTTAATTCTCATATCAGCATTATGAGAAAGACATAATCTTCACTAAAGAATCTGAATTTCAGAATAGGGTGATTTGGTTTATCCATGCTCTTAAAGTTATGTAAAAAGAATAACTAAGATGACTGGCCCATTTCTTAACAAGAATCATAAACTTTGGAAACTTCACATGCTTTGAAACCCCCCTCTGGGACACCTCTGGAAAGGATTTGCTGCTTCTTCATAGTTCCTGTGCCAGTGATGAAGGAAATAAATAAATATAGAACCAAGATTGCCACCTTCCAAAAAATTTTGCTTCATAATTGAACAGAAAAAAATTAATGGTAAGTATTAAACAAATTTTAAAATAGTCTTTTATGATTATGTGTTAAATGCCTGTCTTTCTTCTAAAACTGAAAGTTCTCAAGAAAGTTATCTATGCTCTATGCCCAGTGAAACATTGATAATTAGTGATAAGTAACCATAATTTTAAAAATTAGCATTATCAAGTTTTTGGTTTGTGTGTGTGTGTGTGTGTGTGTGTGTGTGTGTGTGTGTGTGTGTGTTTTTGGTACTTGGGATTGAACTCAGGACCTTGCACTTACCAGACAGGCGCTTATGCTACTGAGCTATACCCCCAGCCCTTGCATTTTTTGTTGTTAATTTTACTGGTACATTTTAGAAATACAGATCATACACATATTCATCACAGGGAATTTTTTTTTGACAGCTTTGTTCTGATTTTATTTTAAAGAGAGTAGTAAATGTGAAACACACAACAATAACAATAAAAGAACAAAAGCAGCACACCAGTATCACAAGCATAAACAAAACAAAGCAAGAACATTTAAAGTGACACAGGGTTTCAAGACAAAATAATATGAGCTAACAGTGGTTGTTATATTACATATTGTTATCTTCAACTATATTGCTTAGATTACCAGATGTAACAATGGAAGATTGTTCAAACCATTACAGAGAATAAATAAGTAATTATTAGATAAAACATTAGAGATAATACAGAGTTTCACTAGACAAGACAGTAGGAATGCAGCATGGTAGTTCCATTGCATATTGTTACCTTCAAATCATCTGCCCAAATTGCCAGATATAAGCATGCAAAATTGGCCAGAACATCAAAAATCTTTAAGCATTAATCGTTCTTTTCAATATACCATCAGACATCAGCAATAACTCATCACAGGAAATTTGTACCTGTACATAATATGTCTTGATTTTTCTTTTTTTCCCATTCCCCTCCCTTCCTTTCAACTCCTCTTCCCCTCCTTAGTTACAAAGTTTGTTCCCACTTTTCTTCTAATTCTCTCTTCTTTTTCCTTTCTGCCTTTCTCTCTCCTCTTTTCCTGTTGCCTTCTCATTTGAACATTTTATTCCCATTTCCCAATAACTAGCATACATTTTTGTCCTTATTTACACTTTCTGTTTCACACACCAGATAAACAATGTGATATTTAAACATATGTGTCTGACTTATTTCAGTTAGGTGTATGATCTCAAGGTACATCCATCTACCTAGAAATGTTCCAGGATTATTCTTCTTTATAGTATAGTAGGACTCTATTGTATAAAAAAAACCAGTATCTTTTCCCATTCATCTGTTGATGCGCACTTGTCTTGTTTCCCAGATGTAGCTATTGCAAATTGTGGTGCTATAAACACGGATGTGCGTATATTGCTGTGGTATGATGCTTTGATTATTTTCAGAAAATATCAAGAAGGGAAATAGCTGGGTCAAGTGGAACCTCTAGTTTTAGATATTTGAGGCACAAGTCTATACTCCCACCAACAGTGGAGAAGGGTTTCTTTTTCCTCACAGCCCAGCATTTGTTATTGGTTGATTTCTTGATGATAGCCATTCTATCTGATGTGAGATGGAATCTCAGTGTTGTTTTAATTTGCTCCTCTCCAATGACCAGTGATGCTGAACATTTTCTTATGTATTTATTTGAAATTTGTACTTCATCTGAGAAGTGCTATTGATTTCAGATGCTTATTTTTGTAGTGGGTCTTTACACTGGTTGTAGGTCTGATTTTTTTCAGTCCTTTACATATTCTAGATGTCAGCCCTTTGAGGAACAGCTGGCAATTTTTTTTTCTCACACTGTGGATTGTCTCTTCACTCATGGTTTCTTTTGCTGTGTAAGATTGTTTAATAAGATGAGATGCCCAGTGTTGATTCTTTGTATTATTTCCTGTGCAATTAGAGTTTTGTTCATAAAATTTTTGCCTACACCTATGTCTTTAAGAGTTCTACCTATTCTATCTTTCAGAAGCTTGTTTCTTTTTTAATATTTGGGTCTTTGATCCATTTTGATTTTAGCTTAGTGCTTGGTGAGAGATATGTTTAGTTTTATTCTTTGGACATGGAAAGCCAGTTTTCCCAGCAACATTTATTAAGGAGCCCATCTTTCTTCCAGTGAAGGTGCTTGGCTCCTTTGTCAAAGTTAAGTTGAATGAGTGTGTTTGGAGTTGTTTCTGTACCTTCTGATCTGTTCCACTGATTCTTGGGTCTTTACTTCTGCCAGTACCTTGCTGTTCTTATCACAGCAGCTCTGTAGTGTAATTTCCACTCAGGAACTGTGATGCCCCCAGCCTTGCCTTTGCTGTGCATAACTGCTTTTGCTATTCTAGTTCTCTTTCTGAGAATAGTATTTAATAGTGGGCTGAAGTCTCAGTTTTATAAAGTATATTCTTGTTTCTGTGAGTGTAATTTTGCTTTTTAATGCACATCCTATTTATTAATAAAATCAATTTACATTGTTTAAAAAGAGAGAAAAGAAAAATATTATTCAAAATCTAACAGCTTGTTTTCTTTTTCAGTTTGCTTAAAAGAAGTTCAAAATAAATTTTATTTGGAATTCAGGAAGTGTTTCCCTGGGGATCTCTTGTCCTAACCATGGGATTTTTTCTCATTATTATTATTATTAGTTTAATTTTAAAGAAAATAGTACAAAAATAAGAAGAACAAAAGCAAAATACAAACACAAAGTAAGGACATTAAAAATGATACAAGATTTTAAACCAAATGATAGGGATTAACAGTAGTTGTTATATTACATATTGTTATCTTCAATGAAGTTGCTCAGACTTTTCTCATCACTGAAATGTCATGAAGACATTATGTGCTCTTAAATTTCATCCTGATGTCTCAGGAAAAGGCCATAAACACATCCACATATTCTTTCAGTTTTATTTCCCTTTTGGTAATATTTGTTTACAGGGAGACACTTCCTCCCCAAATTATACATTTAATTTCCTTTTTGCTGATTGATTGTACCACAGTGAAGCAGAAGAAATGTTGTATTGCTACCTGTTCTAGCTCATTTACTGTTTGCGTGAATACTGAGTGATGCCAGGATTATGTGAAATATTCAAATAGTTTCTTTTTATGTGCTGCATAGCTTATACTTTAGTTCTGAACACTTGAAAGTCTGAGTGAAATTGTACTTCGTTTACTTGCACACATAATAAATATTTGTTTCAATGTTAAATTATCAAACTATAATCCTTATCTGTGAAGGTCTGTAAGGGCTTTTGTTTGTCTGTTTGTTTTGGCCTGGACACTGAGACAGACTAAGAACCATTTTAATTAAAAAATTACCATAACGTTCTTCAGAGTGATGAATTTCAGTTCAATAATTTTGCCTTGTTCTCTACATTTTAAAACATAAAATATCTTTCAATTGTACTTTTAATTACATCTTTTGTTTCACTTCAACTATTCTCACTTCTTTGGACAGCCAAGAATTTTTTTAATATTAAGTTTAAAAAAAAATAAAGAGGGAAGTTGGGCATGGTGGTGCATGCCTGTAATTCCAGCACTAGAAAGGCTGAGGCAGGAGGATTGCTTCAAGTTAGAGAGAAGCCTGGGCTAAAAAATGAGCTGAAGTCCAGCCTGAACTGCATAGTGAATCTCTGTCTCAAAAAGGCAAAAAATAAATAAATAAAGTGGTACAAATACATGTATATATATTTTTTTAATTTAATTTTTTTTCTTTTTGTGGTACTGGGGATTAAACTCAGGACCTTGTGCTTGCCAGGTGGGCACTTATGCCACTGAGTTATATCCCTGGCCCCAAAACATAATTTTAAAATGTAAAATTGAATTAAAGGACTTTAATTATTGTCTGTACCTTGTCATCATCCTTATATTCTTACAACAGTTATAGTCTTATTGGCCTTTTAACTATGAATTGTGACATTTATTTACATATGTTAATGCTTCTGTTACAATTTTTACTTTATGTTTTTATGGTACTTTTTTACTTTTATTATTACATGTTTGCAGTACATTATGATTACATTCACTGCAAGGGATCAGCACATGGACGTAATACTTTTCAATTCCTTTTATCTCTTTTCCACTACCTCTTCCTATTTTTCTAGCATCAGATTCATTTATTTATCCTTATAAGTTTAATTATATATACAGATTGCATCTATACAGACTGAAAACTAGACTAACAGCCCAAAATACATATAAAAGATGCTAGACAATTGTACTAAGTCAAGGGACACTTGTAGATATATTGTCCATGCTGGATTTCAATACCTTATTTTCCTTTTCTCTTTTGTCCTATTATCTGTCCTCGTCTTGAAACTTATATATATTGAGTTTTGCATGTAAGAGAAACCATGCAATATTTATGTTTGTGTGTCTGAGTTATTTGCTTAACATTATGGTTTCAAGTTGCATCCATTTTCCTAGAATGTGTGCAAGTATTGGTATTTATTGTGTATAAATACCATATTTTGTTCATTTGTTATTTATTTTGAGTAGGAACTTTGATTCCTTGTATTTGTAGACATTTTGTTTATTTTCATTATCCATTGTTTCAAAATTGTTTTCTAACAACTTTTGGGTAAATCAACAGTCACTGTTAACATTATGATATATAACTATTGATCATAATTGAGCCAAAGAATAAACTATTATTTCAGTAGCTTATTACTTTGAGTTTGTCTTGGAGTTCATAGTTGCTTTTTGCTGTGCTTAGTTTTATGTGTGACCAGCAATAACTCTTACAAAATGCTCCACTAGAATTATCCAATGCCTAACAGTGATTTCCTTTCAATGCTCTGGGCATCAGATAACCTGTTGCTTCATTTGTTATTTCTCTTAAAACTACACTGTCGCTCACACTCTCCTCCTGCTCTAATACTGAACACTGCGCGCTAAACCCAATGCACAGCTAGAACATCCTTGTAAATTTTCAGCAGAGAATCTCTGGCTTCCTTGATACCCTCTTTTTAAAAATGTATTTCAAAAAATATATATATTCTCTAGTAACCTCCACCAGAGCAAGAAAAAGGGAAGTAATCTTTTGAACCATTATATCTCTGGTAATTTCTTTATTGCACCTCTCACATTATTGACATGCAAATGAGCACATAGCAGGTTGAAAATGTTCTTTTCTTGAGAGGTTGGAAGGCAGCATTCTTTAGTCTTTCAGCAGCCCAGGTGGCTGATGGGAATTCTCAAAGCACTCATGATTCCTTTTCTTTTGGAAGTGTTTTGATATCTACTCTGGGGTTACAGTTTTCTCTTATGCCTGGTGTAAGGTTTTATTTTATCCATTAGTTCACGTACCCTGAGGAACTACATGCACATAGTGTATGTCCCTGGGTTTATTCCGTTCACCATGTTTGAGGTGTAGTGGTGACGAAATTAAGAGCTGCCAGGCTTTGAGTCTTCCGGATTGGTCCTCAAAAGTGAACGTGCTGGTTTTTATTTGTCACGTTTTTGATTCCTGAGGCATTTTCTTGTGTTAGTATAATAGCATTTCTGAGTTTTAATTTTAGTTATTTTTAAATTTAAAAACAAATTAAATGTATTTTTCCGTATTAGTATTTATGCTTATTTACTGATTTTTAAGACACTGTGCCATTGGATTTTTATAGGCATATATATATATTATATATCTTAATTTTCATCAGCTCTCTTTGTGTTTTTTGAATCCCTTTTAACAGTTTTCTGTTTTAGTTTTATTTTTGATTCCCTTACTTTCTTGCTTTTGCAGCCAAAAGTCTTTAACTTATAGTTGGTCTTTGCTCACTCATGTTCCTCGAATACCATAAGGCTCAGTGGAAGATTCCCTGTGGGGTGAGTGGGATTTCTGGTTAGCAGACCAATTAACTTTATAGCTAGCGGGAAGGCAGGAGTGTGATTGCGAGGCTTACAACACATGATATTGGGGACTTTATTTCCCGGAGGAGAAGAGTTATAGCCAGGAATCAGCCTTTCCAGGTTTCACTGGTACGATACAGAGGGGGTAGAAAGTCGCCATATACAAACGTTAAGAGTTGGGCAAGGAAAGGAGAAAGACAGAAAAAGAAGAAAAGGTACACGGAGAACAGCGCAGCACAAGGCCTCTGTGCTTCCCCTTTCTCGCACCCACGCTGTTACACTCTTTACTATGCTTCCAACCAGAAGCCCTCTCTGAGAACAGGTAATCGTAATTCTGCTAATGCAGGGGTTATGTAGAATAATCTTCTGGCTACAGACATGTACAAAGTGATTTAAGCTGCCCCAACTGCCGTGTATGTAGTTTCCTAGCCAACTTCAGTTCTTTCAGATCTCAGCTAGCCCCGCTTTGTTTGGTACCTGGTTCCTCTAGGTTGCCGAGGCTCTCTAAGGCTTTGGAATAAAATTATCTCATTGCTTTCTAGTTTTCCAGCAGCAGCTAAATTGTTGCTTACAGTTCGCAATCTAGCTTTTTACGGTGGCTTCTTTTCCTTCTCCATTTGCCTTTCCGGGTCTCTTGCAGATGTTACTTTCTGCAGTGACCTTCGTGCCCTGGATCTTCTTGCAGGCCTCTCAGATTGTAATGCTGTCATTCGTCTCCCTCTTTTTTGACCGTTTCGTTTTCACAGAACTCGTATTTTTTTCCATCCTATCCAGTGTTAGAACTCTTAGAAATTTCTTTGGTTTCTGGTTTTGACAGGTGATCTCTAGCCTTGATTTATTAGTATAATATTAACAAGCTTTTTTCCTTTTCTTATGCAGAATTTTGAGAGATCCTGTCTTGTTCTGTGTTTGTGTCTTGGTTACTTTTTTCTGGTTGCTGAGACAAAATACCCAACGCCCAAAATGAAGGAAGGAAAGGTTTATTTAGCTTACAGTTTGTGGAGGTTTCAGTCCATACTTGGTTGGTTCTGAGGCAGACTGGCACTTGGCAGAGGGCAAACTTTTCAGGGCAGCAGAGCACAGCAAAACAACTAGCAAAAGGGAGGAATGGCAGGCAAGCCGTCTCTCTCCTTCCCTTACATTGTAAACAGGCTAACCCCACCCAGGGGGCATGTAACTCTCACAAAATCTTCATCCTTTCCTCTTCCATAGGCTCAGGATGTATACAAAGTAAGCACCCTGGCTTCCTCCTGAGTCACTCAGCTAAACTCCTAGACTCCCCAAGTTGACACAGTATATCAACCATAGCAGTGTGCTAAGCTGTATTCTGTATGTTTTTAAAAAATATCTATTAAAGACTATGAGAACAGATTCATATTCAGTTCTCAATAGTGATTCCTCTCAACTCATCCTGCTGAATCCATCCTGCTGACTGTGGTGGGATCTTCAGGTATAGTCCACTGTGAAATGTTTAAACTCTGCATATGACCACTATTTTGATTTTTTTTCTAGGTTTTCATCTTTGTCTTTCTCTTTTTATTTTGCCTTTCTCACTTTTTTCTTGTGGTCATTTATGGTACCTCCAGTCTTTCTACTAATTCCTCCCAAGTAGCTCTCTGGAATTTCCTGGCTCTTTCTGGGTAGAAATCGAGGCATTCATTGTTAATTATGATGCTATCAGACTGACTCTGGAGGAAAGTCAGGGTGATACTCCCATAGTAGCATAGCTGCTTCTCATCTTCTCCAAACTGCAGATTTGCACCTTTGCCTCTGTGCTCAGGCTCAAAGGAAGAGATGAATGGTGAAGGTGCTTTCTTAGTACCAAGCTTAAGACTTAGGGGCCACTCAGTGTTTCTACACATATCTGTAGAGGAAGGAATGTTGACTATGGTTATTTTTCTAATTTCCAGGATTATTTCAAATTCAGATAATCATTTGTGACTCATTAAATACTTTTTAGGGGAAAGTCATAAGATTTTTAAAAATCTTTATAAGACACATTTTAAAATGAGAATTTCATGTAGCCTTTTTAAAATTTAAAATAGTGATGTCAGTAAAAATTTAAATTAATTATGAGGTATGGTAAACTCCTTCAATAACTATAAAAATATTTTGAAATAGTTCCTAATATAATACATAAATAAGTGAAGTTATTCTTTATTTCTCAGAAGAGCAAAAATAATATTTCCTGACATTTGGCTTTCTATACTCTTCTTAACATGCAAAAATTTAAGGGTAAAGTATCTTTTTCTTTTTTTGTATAAAGAAAACCTCTCAATCTACAAAATAAGTTGACTAGAAGGAGAAAAGGCCAATAAAAACATAGTGGAGTTTTATCTTTAAATTATACTGGTGTGTATATATATATATATACATACACACATATATTATATATATATATATATATTCTTTGTTGCTAAAACTGTAACTATTGCTATAGGCAAATGAGAAAATTAAGTAAGTTATTTTACTTTTAAAGATGTAAGCAAGGAATATCTAATAGGAAAATTTTAACAATTAGACCTTCTTTGTAATTTACTTTCACTGATCTGCCTTAGAATAGTAGAATAATACTGTTATTACTTTTGGAATGCAATAGAAGGTAATATTTAACAACAGTATCTCTAGAATAAAACAACATCTCAGTGTGATATTGGGGAAAGTATTTAAGGGGACTAGTTCTCAAGCTTTTCCTTTACAAAATACAGAATCATATTTTTAATGAGTATTAAATGAAGTAATTCATGTAAACCACATGGCAATACTTAATGCAGGGCAAATACTTAACAAATTAGATAGTTTTGTAAAAAAATTCATTTTATGGATCAATAAACTGAGAAAATTTGTTCCGTAAACTTTTCTCAGTACTGTGTTACCCATGCATTACTTTGTCAATAATAGGTCGGCAACTGGTCATTATTTGCTCACTGGAATGAATGAAAAAAGGACATGATTTTTACATCCCTAATGCATAGGCTGCTATAAGTGCATAATAAATGTTTGTTGAACACCAAAAGTTAAACCATCTCCTTTTATTAAACCAACTTAAATTTAATAGACTATGTGTGTACTGCTTGAGGATTACCAGTTATATCCTGACCTCAGTCTTTAATATTGTCTTGAACAATCTTCTTTTTCTATAACAAAATACTTGGGGTTTATTAGGCCCATAGTTTGGAAGGTTGAAAGTCTGGTATCAGAGCCCTTGTTAAGCATCTTTTGACTACATCAGAGTGTAGTGGAAGACATCATGGTGGGAAGGTCTGTGAACAGGAGAGATGACATATTGAGTTAGGAGTCCAGAGTGATCCAAGAACTGGGCTTATCCTAGTTACAGCACTGTACTTTCACAGGAACTAGTTCAGATGACATAAAAGCTCTATTGATCTCTTTGAAGGGTCCTTACTTCTCACCAAGCTCCATCTCCCACCATACTTAGAAACAACCTACCAGCACATGAACTTTTAGAGGATGCACTCAAAACATAGCTAAAACATTTCAAATGCTAATCCAGGTAAGACATATTGACACTGATAATTAATTAAGCAACTCTACTCAAGTGGGAAATGTTTCCTTAGTTTTTATATAGAAAGCAATTTAAACACTTTTCATGCAAGTATTATCTCTGAAAATTTCTTAGAAAAACCACAAGGGAGAATTTTATATCCTGTGACCCTCTGTCTGGTGGGTGGTTTGTCAAGTACTGAGCATACCGAGAGATTTCAAGGGTTGGGGTGCATATCACCGTCTTTAAGAAGCTTATGAGCCACTTGAAAATATATGTTATAGAATTCAAAAGTCTTTGGTGTGTTAAACAGTGCACAAAATCTTTACAAATAGACATAAGGTTGGGCAGAAGTTTTCATGAAGAAATTGAGATGAGCTGGGCTTTGAAGCTAGGTTAGCAAGTCTGTATTTTAGACAGTATGAATAGGAAGAGAGGGGATGGTATGAGCAGAGTTCCCGCAGTTATTGTGAAGTTGCTTCCTATTGAAAATGGACAGTGACTTCTTCTTTCACGAAGTTTGTTGCAGTGAAGTTGTCCTATCTTGATGGTGCTTGATAGAATATGAATATATTTATGTTCATTAATCTTAACTGTCCACTTGATTGGACTGAGAGCTGCCTAGGACATTAGTGAAGTACACTGCCCGGTAGGTCCTGGGAGGCTCCCAGGGACAATCATCAAACCATGAGGGCTCTAACCCCATCAGTGGATTAAGCTATCAATAAGATCATGATTTGATGGCGCTATCAGAGATGATGGAGACATGTAGGGCTTGGGCGGAGGTGTGAGTTTGTAGCACTTCGGTTCCTGGCCTACTCCACTCTGGCCCTACTCTATGCTCTGCTTCCCGGATACCATAAGGTGAGCTGCTTTCATTCACGCCCTCTACCAAGATGTCTCTAACTTCCTGTAGGCCCAAAGCAATGGACCAGCTGACCACTGAGTGAAACTTCTGGATTCATGAGGGGAAATATATCTTTTCACCTTTAAATGGGATATGTCTGTTATTTTTTCTCAGCAAGGCAAAGGAGGTTGATACAATACTGCTATTAAAAGTGTTTCTGAGATAAGGCTTGATAAGATACATAAAAAAACCAAAAGTAGAATCAAGGACCATAGCAGGTGCTCAGTAAAATGTTCTTAATTTTTCTTCTTATCTTTGGAATAGGCTGTAAACATTACATTTTTTACTTCTGCAGTCCATCATTGGAAATACAATTTAAAGTAGATCAGAAAAATTAAATGAGCATTTTTTTCTTTGGAAAAAGCTACAGATTGTGTTCCCCAGGAAGCAGACATTAACATAAAAATGAGTGGAGAAAAAACATTTACCATGAAGTTCTCTTAGGAGCCGCATCTCTAGAAGATGTGGAAAAGAGGCAGAATATCACAGAACATGCAATTCAGTCCTGGTGCAGTCTCAGTAAAAGTCTTCATCAGCACAGCCTGCTCCAAAGTGAGGATGGAATTTCTCATTCCGTGTTTCAGTGAGGGAGCCAGTTTGTTCCAGCTGAGGACAATTTCTGGAGTGGGCTGAGAAGTGATGGTGGTTAACTTTCTTCCAGTTTCTGGAGGACTAATTCCCTCAGTTCTGTGCCCATCCCCAGGGACCACAACCAATACAGAGAAACTTATGAGGCCTGTATTAGGCTTCTCAGACTCTCAAGAAAATACTACAGGGTAGGGAACTTCAGTGCAGGAAATTGATTTTCTCAAAGTTCTGAAGATTGAAGATGAGGGTTTCAGCTGACTCCTTCTGTGGCAAGGCCTCTTGGTTTGCATACTGCCACTGCATGCTATGGCCTGATATAACCTCTCCAGTGGTGTTTTTCTGTTTTTTTTTTTTTTTTTTGGGGGGGGAATCAAACTCAGGACCTTGTGCTTGCCAGGCAGATTCTGTGCCACTGAGCTATATTCCTGGCCTTCATTTTTCTTTTAATGAGGATATTCACATTATCAGATCAAAGTTATGATGTACTTTATGAAAATGGAACACCCAAATAGATCTATTTAATTTTTAATAATTTTTTATCATTAATCAATACTAATTTTTAAAATATAAAATATAGCATGAAAATGTTTAGAGTTATACTTAGAAATTTTGGTAGTTTGCTCTATTTTGCAGAGTTGAAGATAAGTTGCACAATATTTAGTTGAATGGATTGATTTTTGGGGAAATGTCTTCTTTTGCAATTACAAACATTTGGGTTAAATGAAATATTATAAGCCTCTACATCTCAGAATGCCTCAATATCATTTGACCTTTTGATAAAAATCAAACATGTTCCTTGCTCAACTATTAATGGGCTGAAGGAAATTTATTGCTGCAAAGAAAATAGTTCCTTCCTTGTGAGTGTTTTTCTAACAGTACAATGTAGAAAGACAGCAGTTCCTTTCAGATGTGGGCATAAAATGAAAGGACATTGAAAACTTTGCTCTATGAACAGTGAAGAAGTCTGCTTGGGTGTTGTGATGCTCTGGGTGTTCAGAGCATAGATGGGTACTTAAGATTAGGAAGTAAATATTACACATTAAACATTTTAATGTTTAGTGGGCTTTCCATTTCCTGTGTATCTTTACTTCCATGTCTGTGTGTTGGTCATAATGACAAATGAGCTTTTAGACTCTTCCCTACACCTGACCCTGCTGGAAAATTATTCACAAGATCCATAGTGTTGTTTTTCTCCCAGGCATAGCATGGAGGATCTAATAAAATTTCAATCTCCTCTTTCTAGAATATTTCAGCTGGAGGGTAGAGAACAATTCTGTTGCTCTCTCTGTGACAGATTGATGTGTTCTTTAGAGGTTGCTCAGCAGTAGAATTTCTTCTCTCTTCATTTCTTTATATGCTGACTTTTAAAGACTCATGGTTCAAAAGGGACACTTATCACACCAGGTACTAAGCTTATCTTCATATTGAATATGGGACCTCTCTGGCCATTCTTACTAAATAGATTCTGACCTGAAGAATAAAAAATCACTTTTACTTCACCTTTTGTGATGTTCATATGAACTAACTGGAATTCAGCTATGCTGTGGGTATTTTAACATATTATCAATTGTAAATACACACCTTTATTTTTAGTGTAAATGGATATTTGGAAAGGCACATTTTATTCTGTGACATCTGTATATCAGTATTTCTATATCTACTCTTTCAAGTCAGTCTGAGCAATGTATTACATCACTAAGGGTTAAAACTAGTGTAACTGCTCTAAAGCAAAGGAATTACTCCGAGCCAGAATAACTGGGAAGATTAATAGAAGTGATAGTCAATCTGGAAAAACAGAATATTTATTCTGAACTTCAGTGTGCAGACCAAATTGTGAGTATGGCTCACTGGACTATGTTTCAGAACCGGTGAGAAAGCTGACCTACCTCTCATTTACCCGGAGGAAGCGCATTAGAAGCACGGCTTATCTTTCCTTGTTCTCTTTTATTTCTCACACCGACTGGAAGGAAGCCTGTAGACTAGGTTCTCAAGAGGTATTTTTTGAATGATTTAATGTAAATCCAAGTGCATGAACAGCAGAGGGGAGTCTCGGTGGCTCAAGATTATTTTCTGATCACCTTTAGATAAATATTTGACTTTGTGAAGGAAGCTTGTAAATTATTTCATCGAACTGATCACTTGCCCTTTTCTGCCTGACAGCCAGACAGATATACTAGTGGCCTGGTGTTCAATCTCCTTTTCATCTACAGCCTTAAGCAGATAATGCCATTTTGCCATGATGAGAATCATGTACAAACCAGTGTTTTCTTTGATTGAACTTTTGAGTGTGAGAGGTTACTGATACCAGGAGCTTAAAGCAAAATCCAAAAAGAAGCTGAAAAGACATGGGGAAAATTCAGGGCCCACAAACCACGGCATTTTCTATTGGTCTGTGCTTCACACATAATCTCATGGCAAAGATGTGCTTAGAAGCCAAATTGTTGCTCCACCAGGAGAAAGTTTTATTGGTCAGGAAAACTCCCAACATGTCAGTAAAAATATTCTGTGTGTTGATTGGCACCTTGACCCATGTCTAAACTTCATTCTCCAGCAAGTTTGAAGGAGTTTTCAGAGCTGCTGATTTAGATGACATAGATAGTACTACACCCCCCTTATTCGTTTTGTTTGGCCACCCAGCCAAGGAAGATTTTCATAATAAATTCTTAACTGTTTCTCCCCCTATAAGTTTGATTCACTCTAATTTCCTTCGCACTGTTGAAAAATTGTAACACAGAAATCTGATCATGTTACCCCTGCCTGAAAGTTCTTCAGCATATCCTGTGGCCTTCAACATAACATTGAAAGACATTGGAATGTAGTACAAAACTTCTGGGCAGCCCACTGTCCTCTTTCCCTTTTTTAAAAAAAATGAGTGGATATTGAATATAATGGCTTCTTGCCAGGGATCTGATAATTAGTAAGGAATATTGACTGGCAGGGTCATTTTTGTTCACTTGGACCAAATCTCCAGGGTCTGCAATTGAGCAGTTGTTTTTCTTATAATAATAATTATATGTGCTTCCCCTCTTGCCTGACATTAGGGATGGTACCCAGGATCTGCACACTGAGCTATATCTCCAGCCCTTTCTAAAATCTTGAGACAGGAGCTCCCTATGTCACAAAATCACACAGGCTGGGCTCTGACCTGCTATCATTCTGCTTAGCTTCCTAGAGCGCTGGATTATAGGTGGGAGCCACCATGTCTGGCTTTCTTGCTCCTTAGGAACCCAGCCTGCCCTGCCTGCTTGTCCCTCCTGCTCTGGACCCACAGGTTAGAGGCTCACACTCTTCATTTCCACAAAATATTACATTTCCTCTTTGGAAAGTTTTGACTGAGGTGGTTTCCTCTGACGGGAAAAGCCTGTGTTTCTCATGTTTATCCTGAATAATTTGTGCAAAGCCTACCCCATACTTGTCCTTTAATAAATGTGAATTTCTTTCTTGTAATTAATTTCTTAGAAGTAATCAATTTTTTAATAAAATCTCATTTTTTCAGATTCCTTTGATGGCTGGCATTGTGTTCATTTTTTCAGAAAGCATTTTTCGAGAACTGGCTACCACTGCGTGTCAACTCTTACACAAGCATTCCACGAGGGACTTCAGAAACGGCAGCAGTGGAGAGGGAGAAGTTGCCAAGCTTGTCCTCCCTGTGTAACAGAAAATTTTCTCCAGTTTCGAGCTGTGTGGTCTCAAACCTCATGTTCTTTTTCTTCATTGGCATGGTTTTTCCTCTGGGAGAAAGCATAAATTTCTGTACATTTTGTTTAGCAAGTGAAAATCTACTACCTCTTAAATTTAATTATTATTAATTTAAAATCTCTAAAGTTACTTATTCATTGGTTATAATGAGCCTATGGTTAGAAATTCATGACAATGAGGATCACAATATCAGAAAACAGGCATCTAGGGCTTTCTTTCAGATTGTTAATAAATTATCAGTTGGAAAACACAATAATTTTTCACACTCAATGGAAGAAAGAGAATGGTCTGTGCAAGCTGCCTTCTGAGCCCTGCTGCAAGCTGGTGGACTGAATGCACGCACGCTGCTAGATTTAGGGGAGTTATTTCAAGTTTCTCTCTTCAATCACTCCTCTAATGGGGGCCTATTGGGAAGAATATTTTTCTCCTGTTATAAATTTTATATGAATGCAAAGATTGTCTGGCACTGAATAAATTGTAGAAGCAAGGGTGGATGAATGGGGGCTGAGGCAAACGGAGAACAGAAGCTAACGCTGTGTTTTAGTCCGTGGTTATGTAACCTATTCAAGATGGCTACACACTTGTGACATTCTTCTCACAGGAAAATGAGATTTATTTTTTCCTTCCACTGAATTTGGGTGGATTCTGTGATTGCTTTGATATAACGTAGTGAGGGTGATAAAATGCCAATTTCCAGACCTAGGTTTACATACAACTGCAATTGTTGCTTTCTATTTCTTGGCACTTTTCGTCTCAAAGCTCTGATCTGCTCCTATGCACGAGAAGCTCAGAGGTCCTGCAACCATGAAGAGGGAAAGAAAGACCCGCTAACACTGGTCTAGCTCCTTTGGCAGGCATATAGGTTTGACACCTCCTTCCACACTTCCAGCCTAGCCCACCTGTCAGCTAAAGACTACCAAATGACTGCAGTTGATGCGACAATTTTCTGGGAGCAAAGTACCCTGAAGATGAGTCCTCTCTGAATTTTTGATCTATAGTAAGTCACTGAAGTCTGAAACAACATGTTAAAAGTCATAAATAATTGAAACAGCTCATATCTAGTCATCAGTTAGCAATTACTTAACTTAGTCCAAACTTACTGTAGGAGTTACTGAAGCCAGTTGACTATGTCATGCCTTCCGTATCTTTGCTCATGGTGTCAGCAGAGTATATGCACTATTTAAAGTAGAAGAAATGGACTGCTTGTACGTTTTATTAAACACACACACATAGACCCCATGTGTTGTGGTGCACACCTGTAACTCCAGCACTCCGGAGGCTGAGGCTAAAGGAATGGCAGGAGTTCAAGGTCTGCCTGAACTACTTAGTGAAAGCCTGTCTCAAAAAAAAAAGAAAAAAAAAAACCTCCTATAAGTAAAAGAAGTTATCGATGTATACTTACCATGTGAAATTTGCCAAAACATACTTACATCTATTTTCTTTAAGCCATTTTACCATATAATAATATATTCACTTGCCAAGTCTGGTTTATGTCAGCTTGCAGTTGAAGAAACTGAGGCAGAGAGGGTAGGTTACCTCTGTAGGACTATGTAGTTTAGATGCTCACAGCACACTACTCTGTGTGTTATTTTGAAATTTAATTTTAAGACAACTGACTGTTTAACATGCCATAACAACTACACTTTGAGCTATAAGAGTTCAGAGAACTTGTTGGTTTTATGCAACAATCTATACGGTGGCTCTAGCCTAAAAATACGCTTACCTAATATCAGTTGAATGAATATATTCATGGAGAGGAGAATAGTGGAACTCTGACTAAAAGGTAAGTTTCCTACTTTAGAAGACAGTCTCTATCACACCTATGAGTGATGAGGATAAGTCACTTGAGAATTTCAGCCAAAATGCAAATTACCAATAGTAGCCGTCCCTTCACGGGCTCCCAGTCCACCAGAGCAAATCTCTGTGTAAGAAATCATGTCTTTTGGAAAAAAAATATCCTGGTAGTTCTGCTACAACTCCTGCTGAGAAAACTAAAACTCAGTGCTATTATTATTCATCTGAATGGTTATTTTCACAATGCTCTGAGAAAATAGAGTTTCATTTACGTATGAATTAGGAGAACATTAATGTTGAAGAAAGGAAAATAACTAAGAGATAGAACAGAAGGTCTGAAAATAAGTGCACGAAAATGCGATCAGTGTTTGGGATGTGTGTATTTATCCTGTGATGTCTATTTTTATGAGAAAATTAAGGTGAGGTCCTTAGTCTCTGTCTTAGAACAGTTTACAATCAAAGTTTAGACCAAGAAGCCTTTAGGCAGAGGAAGTGTTTCCTTCTCCATGTGCGCGAAGCATTTGTTACTGAGGACCACCTGTTCCACTCACTCAAAGTTATATTCCTTCTCTCACCTGTGCTCCTGGTCTTTGCCATTTTCTTCTCTTTGCAAATAGCTTTTAAAATGCATTCCATGTGCAGCAGGAGGGAAAGGAAACACTGTAAATATTTTATGGCAGGAGGAATGATTTCCTGTAAGATTTCAGGTACCAAGCCGGTGGTAATGCTTCCGGTGCAGCAGAGCGCCTCTCCTCACCGCACCCGTCCCCGCTTACAGCAGCTCAATAAAGTTATACTTCCTCATTATCGGCACTGTTTAGTATAATTTCTTAAGCATTTCTTCTTATTTTTTAACATAATAGTAATGATAGCCATATAATATAGGTTTATTTCTTCTCTCCACTGAGCATTTTATTATACCCTAAACATTTTTATACTTTGCATGAATTTAGAAGTCATTTTTACTTTTGTTTTTGAGCCAAAGGTACATTTTATTGATGTTTCTTTCCTCATAAAAATAATATAAGTTAAATTCAAATGGAGGAAAAAAACAAAATTCCATCACTCATCTTCTTAATGGGTATAATATTTATTCATGCAGGATAGGTACAAGTTTGCATTTTACCAATTGTTTTATAATATGATTATGTGTGTAAGGGTAAATCTAGTGAGTTATGTCTGTAACAAATCTTTTTAAAAGATACTTTTGAATTTTAGCAAAATTAACAGCAATGTGTTGTGCATTTAAACCGTACTCAAAGGTGAAATGCACGACACTAGTCCTAAAAGTAGATGGAGGAGCACCAGGGCGAAGCTGTGAACCTAGGCGTGAGGTGGTACATCACTCACACGCAGGCTATTGACTGTAAGTTAAAGGTTAAATTTTATGTATTTGAAAGCAAGCACTCAAAGAATAAGGAACCATAGTTAATAACCCAACAAAGGGAGAAAACACAAATGTTATGTCAATTAAACCAAAATATAACGGAAGAGACACAGAGCAGATGCACAAAGAAAAAACAACCAGAAGCTTACAGATTTCAACCTAAGAGTATCAATCAATATATTAAATGGAAATAGGTAAACACCCCCACTTAAATAATGGAAATAGGTATCCACCCCAGTAAGAGTGGATAAAAAAGAAGGCTCAAGTATTTGCTGTGTAGAATGTTTTGGAAAGCAGAAGAGAGTATTGTTAATTTATGACACTGATATGTTATAGCTGCTATTGCTTGTATTTATTCTTTTTAGTCCTTTTTTCCATAGGTGTGTCTTGCCTTGTTGCCTTTGTGGCATTCACACAGCTTTCTTGGTGGTTATTCTCACTTAATAACATGTTTCTACTTGTAAATGGGCTACATCTCAGTGCTTTACAGCAGTCCATTCCCTCACACTCATGGATTCGGGATGGGGTATCTAACATCAGCCAAAGCAGTTTTCAAAGTTGACTTACAGGGTAAGCAACAGTACATAGAATAAGACAAGATCTATGTTCTTAAGAAATTGAAAACATCTTTCCAATTTATATTTTCTCATTCATTTTATAATATGATGATTATGTGGATAATTCCAGTAAATTATTGCTATTATTTAAATCTTTTTAAAATAATTTTCATTTACAGCAAAATTAACAGCAATGTGTTGTGGGTTTAACACAAAGGCAAAGGTGGAATGCACGACAGCAGTACTAAGACAAGAAGACAGAAGGTCTCTGGCCTGTTTGAGAGCCAATCTTTGCATCACCACAGTGAAGACAGATGATTCCCTGGCCAGGCAGATAGCATATTCTTCAGTGCATGGCTATTCTGAGCTAGATGTGATCTTACCTATGACCTAGAAGTTCTTCACAAATGTATTCATTGTGCTTAGGATTATTTTACATCATTCATTACTCAACTATTAAAATATACTGCTGCACACTAAAAATTTGTGGTTCATGAACTACTGAGTCAGTCCCTTTTGAATGAGATTTTTAAAGGCCGTTTATGTGGCATTAGGCATATGTTACTTACCCAAAGAATTCTTACACAATCAAGTGGACAAAAACCACATCACTGAAGACCACTGTTTGAAACACATCAAACTTCTGAATTTTGTAATTTTATAATACGGCTCAAAGATATGAACTTTAATAAAAGTTTGGATAAATCTAATGTAGGTAGAAATAGGTCATAGTTCAAGTTTTGAGGGAAGGGACTTTGGAACTCAGTTAATATGATGATGATTTAGGAATAACTTTTTAATAGAAACACAATTTTAAAAAGCCCACCACCTATCACTAATGCATAGTAAACTCTTTTTTTTTTGGTGGTACTGGGGATCGAACTCAGGACCCTGCGCTTGCTAGGCAAGCGCTTATTCCACTGAGCTATATCCCCAGCCCTGCATAGTAAACTCTTAGAATATTCTGTTTCCAAATTCTGCATCCAAACTTGATCCATAAATATAATGCTGTAATTATTGTTTCTAGTTTTATTTATCTTTAAGATAAATTAGTATATAAACTCCATTAATACAGTTTTAATGTCTGAATCTTATACTATTAATAAGCTATAGTTTTTCAGATCATTTCTTTGTTATAGATTATTAGACTCATAGTTTCAGTTAAGGAAAGAATATTGTACTAATTACCTTCTTTTCATGCAGTCTTTTTTAAAAAATTATCATTTTTCTGACCACCAAAATGCTTCATATAAAATTCTAATATGCTTGGATTTAATCTTCTATAGTCTTTCACAAGTGGAGACTTTAGATCCAAGTCTATAGTAAATGGCAAGTCTTCCTTGGCCCTGAAGTCTACACGGATGCTGTGTGAAGGAAGGGGGTGTCCGATTTTGCTCTTCCTATCCTCACGTTTCTCCCTGTTTTCCTTCCATTATTTAAACAAATATTCATTTCATCTATCTATCTGTCTATCTAATCTATCTGATCTGTTCCATCTGTCGTTCTATTTACTTAGGTTCATATTTAGTAGTTATAGTATATTTCTGTAAAATATTAAAGATTGTTAAATTTTAAGTAATAGAATGAATAAGAACATTTTAAGTATTTGAATGACTAAATGTGAGATTGAAAGATAGCATCTAAGCATGTGGTCAGAAATTAGGGGTGAGGAAATTTGTTAAATACTTACAATGATACAACTTGGTAATATATTTAGAAATATAGTGAATATAATTTTGGCCAGCAAGATCTTGGTGGAAATATTTTAATCATGGGAATTAGCTTGACAGTAACTGAGATGAAATGAACATCGTTAGGAATTACAGGTGCCGACGTCTTCCTCTTCCCCAGTGGCGTTCTCACACCTCATGAGAACTGTGACCTTGTCAAGCCACTAGCATATGTATGTAGTTGTGAAACCTGGCCAACGTGGACTAGTTTTAACACAGCTAAGGACAGAAAGATGAGGATTTGAGAAAAAGTTTAGTGTTTCTAGTAAAATAATAAATCTTATATGAATATGCCATAAAATTAAATATGTATATATTTTTATATAATGTATTATATATATAAAGTAATAAAGTAAAGCATTTCTTCATCCATTTTTCTTAGAGACAGACAGTGATAAATTTTCACTGATTCATAAATAAATTATGCTCTGTTCTCCCTAGCTTTTCAGAGAAGACATTACTATCAATCTGGCTACTTTTTTCTTGGCAGGGACACAGAAATGACTCAGACTCAAAACTACCTACATGAACTTAATTAAAAACAGGTCACAAGGCTTACTGTTTTTATTTGTAAAAATGAAAGAAAGAATGCTCAATAACTGATACTTATTTTATTTCTTCTCATTTTGTACATTATTGCTGTTTTCATTAATGTATTTTAAATGCCCCTCATGATTGGAGGTCCTTCTAAAAGCACGATCAAATGGAAGCAGGTGTGGATTCTGGTTCTGAGTGTCAGAGAAATCATGGAATAGTTTTGGTTGTCCCATAATTCACACAGGGACAGGACTATGGTGTGTTTCTAGTTCTTATCTATGTTTCTTTCTTCCCATAACATGATTGTCCCACAGCATCACTCTTGATGAATGTTTTTAAGAAGTTGGTTCAAAATCCCTGCTCTCATTGCTTTATTCCTCCCAGTTTATGCTAAAAATGTGCTAGTTGACCCCTTCTGCCTTTGTGACCTTAGATGTACTAATTCTGCTCATTGCTGGGGGTTGGATCTGAAGACCTGCTCTCCATGAAGTAGCTCTTTCTCCATTAAGACAAGTAATTCTGCAAATAATAACCACAGTTTATCCTTGCAAACTTGAAAAGCAGAAGCTCATGCAGAGAGTGTGACGGTCTGGGTGCCTACCTATGTCTGATGATTAAGAGAGGGCTTCACATAGATGAAGTCTTCAGGTAAGAAACGAAGGAGGAGATGAATTGCTTAACTGGACATTCTTCCTATAGCAACTTGACCACAGTTGGTATAGATCCTTTTCTTCTCTACTAAACATCCATGTTTCTTTATTTATTACTAGGCTATGGTCATCACTGGTCTTCTTAGTCCTGGTCCCCTGGATGTTTGCCATGATACTCATTATACAAAGGGACAAAGATAAAGAACATCACACACACACACACACACACACACACACACACACACACACACCAGTTAAATCAGCCAAATTAAACTACAGGAATCCCATATCCTGCCCACAAAGGATATATCAAACTGTTTTCTCCCTTAATTTAAATATTGTATTTGTACTGCATGATATTTAACTGGCTTTTTTCAGGCATCAAAATATTTTTCTCTGTTACTATTTATGTATTTAATTTTCCAATATAGGTAAGTACCTACCTTCCTTTGCTTCCTATACCCTGAAAGAGAGAGAAAGGGAGGGAGCAAAGGAGAAAGAGAGAGACAGACAGACAGACAGAGAGACAGAGAGACAGAGAGACAGAGACAGAGAGAACTGAGGATTGTACATTCCCCTTTTGTAATCTGGGGTTCGTTGTTTATGTGTTTTTTCAGCAAAATAAAAAAAATTTAGGGAAAAATAAGTACTATCTTTAAATTATTAAAACACTTTAAAAATATCTCTTTTCTCTCTCTCCCTCTTGCTCTTTTTGAAGTATGTATTGTTCCTTTCCCTTATTTTTAAGTCCTGTTGTAAGCAGTCACCCTGAATATTCTTCTCAGAAATGTGGTTATTATTTATGAGGACAGGCCACAAGAAAGGGTGTGATTTATACTGTATATGCAAAGACTCAATTCGAGATTTATAAACAGAGGAATGTATTAATTAGTCTCTTCCTAGTATTTTAATAATTTCCATTCTTACTCTGTGTTTCAATATGTCTTTCATCACCAGAGCGATTGGTAAGCAGGGATACCATGAAATTTGGAATTGATTTTTATTTACATGGATTTTTTTCTTCTTCAAGAATACTGTCTGAGATAAATAGTAATTACTGGAATAAAGAATCTCCTTATTACGAGAAACTAAGTAATGTTGTAATGGGAAGATGATCTCAGGGAGCAATGTCACTAATTTCTCTATTGCAAAAACTTAAGAGCCCACTTATGTTTTAACATTTTCATGAGAAAAATAATAGTACCTTGACTCTATATAAATTTATATGCGCATTATACAAATTCCAAATATTAGAATAGGGCTCCTTCCACATCCATCTGAATTTAGTAGAGAATATTCTGGAACATGCTGAGGCTTCCCTTTATGTTTGATGCCTTTGGCACTTTCAGGACAGGGAAAGGAAAGGGGAAAAAAGATAATATTTTAACATTCAAGTATTACCATATATTTTAGATAAATACACAAGCTCATAGGGGCACCGAGTTTCTGAAACTGGAATGGCCGTTGCAAGTCTGAAACCTAGTGATATAATAAACTTTTATGATCTATAAAAACTGAACCCACCCTGAACCATGAAGAGTAAAACATAGTATAACTGAGCTTCTCTTTGCCTAATTATTTGAATGATCAAATATTTCTACTTAGAATAACTTTACTAAGAAAAGTGTTATATATGCCAAAATGGAAAAGATAATTGTATAGCTGGAATTTGGAAGTCTTATCTATTCTCAAATGAGGTAGGATATGCAAATATGTAGCTCATGACATATATTGGACTATTACAAGCAGTAACATTTTTCTTAAAGAGAAGGTAAATATTGTAGCAATAAAAGTTAGTTAAAGTAAAAAACAGGATTCTACTGATTATTTTGTTAAAATAAAGACACAATATAAGTCATCTTGGCAGCAGTGGCAATCCAAAGGAATAGGATGAAAAAGCCCATTTTGTCTTAAACAAATTTCACAGCCTCAGTATCTGGGAAGAATATTTATTTCAGCACTTATTCTGGTGTCCAGAATATAGCGATCAAGCATTTGGTGTCAGATCAAAGAGTGGATGTGTGAACAGCTGGCAAGACAAGTGAAAAGGTGGAGAGGGTCCTGGAAAGCAAGGTGAGGGTTTGAGTACTGTTACTGCCCGGATGATTATAACTACACTCTTCCCTTTGTTTTCTTAATAGTTGCAAACAATGGCCAAGCAGCTTAACTATATTTACTTTCACAGTTATTTATACTTTGTACAGGGTATAATGCACTTAGAAAATGGGACATTAACCTACCTGCGAACCCACCACATAACCAAAAGAATGTAGGGTGAAAACTTTATAACTGAAGCTACTTCCACATGCAGAGCAGTGACTCTTACGACTACCACAAGACAGTTTTATCACAGATTGATGTTTCCGAAAGTTAAAATTTTAAATTGCACTTAAACTGTATAAAGTTTTTACTGTGTGAGAAATGATGTATTTTACTTAAATTGTTACCCATAGTACACTATAGTTACTTTTACTATTTTATACTATGGCTAAAGTGATTGCTCATTCTCGTGCAAAGGGATATTTCAGTTGATTACAGATTGTTTATTTGCTTCTTTCTGACATCATCATGATGCCACAAATAAGCTCCTAATGTATAAACTCTGCCCAGAGGCAAGGGTGTTCGCTGCACTTTTTTAATAGAAATATCTGGTTTATAATAAGAGCTTAATATAAATGCTTTAGGTGTTGTTCAGAGCCCCCAAAACAAAACAGGAATAAAAATATTGTATACAATGCCTAAATGTATCTGTGCTAGAGGTTTCTTATGACATATACAGATCGTGTGCAAACTTTTTCCTCCCTAACTTGGTTCATGCTCCTGTTACAAAGGAGAGAGAATGGAGAGAGAAAGAAAAACCGAGCTGAGCTCCTCAACCCTGTAGCGACAGAGTTGCTCCATTTCTGGTTTTTGGAGACAGGCTCTGGTTGTATAGCATAGGCTGGCCCCGAGTTCATGGAGATCCTTCTACCTCAGACTCCCAAGATCTGGCACTGCAGGTGTGTGCCACCGTATGTTGCCTAGCTGCCCCACTTATGGAGACAAAGTCCTTCACACCCAATTACCTATTAAATCTTACATGTCTTAATACTGCTACATTGGATGTTAAATTTCCAACACATAAGTGTGCTGTGACACATTTAAACACTAGCACTCTGACATTATCCCCGGATAAGTATAGATGTCTTTCCTACATAAAAAAGTCTTCATTCCACTCCAATAGTCCAAAGTCTTAACTCATTTCTGGCACCGGCTTAAAGGTTCAAACTCCACATTCTCATCTAAACCAGATATAGGTGATAATCAAGGTGTAATTCATCCTCAGACACATTCCTCTGCACCTGTAAGCCTGTGAACCAAACCAAGCTATCTTTCACCAAAGTACAATGTTGGTTCCAGGGACAGATGTGTGTGTTCAAAAATGGAGAAGCAGAAGAAAGGAGGAACAGGCCCTTGGTAAGCAGGAGTAGGAGACTCAGCAGGAAATACTACGCTGCATCTTACAACTGAAAAATAGTCTCCTTCGAGGGGCAGATATAGCTCAGCAGCACAGTGCCTGCCTGCCAAGCGTGAGACTGTGAGTTCCATTCCTGGTTCTAATAAAACCCCAAAAAACAAAAAACATAGTCTCCTTTGAGTCTATGCACCACATTCTGAGCAGAAAAGAAGTTCCAAAACTGGTGCTGTGATTCTGCCCAATCTCGGAGCTATTACAAAGACTCCATCTGTAGCTTGTGGTGTGGTGGAGAGCGGTTGTTAAAATCTTCTCTGTGTGAGGATTCATTCACTGATCACTGAGTTCTGAGACAAAGTTTCCTGCTTACTTCCTGTCCTGGTCTGAGCATGTGGCATCTTGCTCCACACCATGCCATCCAATGCAGGATAGAATTGGTCAAAGCAGTTATGGGCAACATAGTATCACAGTAAGCTGCCCACACCAGGTTCTCACCAGTGCACGACCTGATAGTCTCAGGGCTGCACCGAGATCCACAACTGGCGGGAAAGCAAGCCCTACACAAATCCATCCTATGTGGCTGCAGGTTTATATTTAGTGGTAAGGCAGGCCTAGGGACTCACTTGAAAATTCTGGCCTAGAGATAATTGTGCTGTCCAATAACGGCAAAGTCAGAATGACCTTGGCCGATCTTAACACACTTCATAACTAAGTTTCACAGCCAATGGGGCCAGCACAGTGCGTGCGGGCCTCAGGCTCACTGAAAGGCTGTCAGTGAGGCAGACCACTCTGAAGTCTGTCTCACAGGCACACATGTCTCTGCCTAATCCAGGGCAGTACCACTGCATACTCTAACTGTATACTCTGGCCACAATGCAGGGAACTTTAGCTTCTATCTAGTGTTTGAATTCACTAGAGCAAGCTTGGCATTGTACACCAAGGCAAATTCTGTGCTAGCTGCTACCCAGTGGCAAAGTCTTGTTTCCCACTCCACTGCCTGAGTTTGGGAGAGGGAAGGTGCTGGCATTCCCTTTGTTGCCTACCCAACAGTCTCTGAAACCCAGTGTACTGGGAAGAGGTCAGAGGGCTCTGTCCAGCACTGGTTTCTAATCTAAGATGTGAACTCAATTCCCTTTCCCTCTGTCTAGAGGGAAACATCTTTTTGCATGTTTCTGAGAGCTGGGAAATTGATGACTTGTACAGCTTCTTCCTGCTTTCTTCAATGTATGTTTGCTTATCATTGTATTAAAACCAGAAACAGCACATATGAAATCAATTTTGTGAATGACTAAATAAATTGGTCATCTACAAAGAGACAGTATCTACGAGGAGACAATTGCTCAGGATCTTAGTTACCGTCTTGCTCCATCAAACTCCAATATTTTTAATTAATGCATTATTTAGCTTCTTTGAAGTTTGTCACCATTTAGGAGAATGTATCATTATTAAATTGAAGATGACTGAGAAGTATTTTTTAATTCAGTGGGAAAAAAATTCTGTGCAAACAGCCATGAAAATAATTGTCATATCTAGTTTCTGTCAAAGCCATATTTAGAACACACACACATTCACTAGGGAACTGGGGAATCTTGAATGTTTTCCCTTAAAACTATGTCCCTCACAAGCATCTATAGTTGAGCATGGCCCAGATCTAGGACTTCTGGTATACCTGAATGTGGTTTGCTTAGTAATAGGATCTAGGCCTTTTCCTCTGTACAAGATAATTGCCAAATTTTGATCTAAATAATTTTTTAACTTTATAGTTTAATCAGAGAGGAAAAAATACTTTCTCCATACCACTGTCAGTTATTATGGCCAGATTTATGAATTTTGAAAGCTCTAGTGGGTATAAAGTGGTTATGTTGCTATTAAGTGGTATTTTTACAAGTAACATTTCATTAATGAGGTTGTAAGTTTTTTTTCATTTATTTGGCTACCAGGATCCTTTCCTGTACAATGTCAGTGCATGTCCTTTGGTTAATTTTATACTCTATTTTCGTTATATTGTCTATTCTGGTTATTTTACAAATATCTGTACAATTTATGGTTGATCTTTTCACATCCTTGGAATCTTTTAATGCGTAAATGTTCTTAATTTAATGTAGTCTAATTGACTTTTTTCCCGTAATGATTAGAGGTTTTCTCCCACTCAGTTCATAATATTTACTATACATTTTCTAAAACTTTTCTAAAAGTTTGCTATTTTACACTTAAATCTTTAATCCATCTGGAACTGATTTTTGTGTGTGATATGAAGTAGAGATCTGATCTTAGTTTGCCCACCACTATCTGGAACTGTTCATTGGTCCAGCTATGACTTGCTTAATGATCTGCGGTGCTGTGCTTATTAAGTATCAAATTTTATGTATGTGTAACTGTTTATGTTCATTTTTCTTTCTCTTTATTCACAGTTAATCTCTATTCAAACACCACCTTCTCTGCTATTATACTGTAACAGTAAGTCCTAATAGCTGTGGCAAATTAAGAATGTATGATTTTATGTGCTTCTATCTGACAGGAGAGACTTTCTCCCTCTTTTAGCAATTGTCTGCTCTAGTCAAAGAACTAGATGTTAGGATACTGAGCAGTCTCCATTGTGATTTCAGTGATCTCTACGATACAGAGAAAAACATCTAACTGCACTGACAGACCAGATGGTGAGGTCTTAATGATGACATGGAACAGGAGACAGAAGGGGCCAGCTAAATCCACTCTGCTGGCTTTTCCTGTTAAGGTATGAGACATTTGTTTGAAGCTGTCTGCCAAGATGAGTGAACATCCGGCTGAGCGCCACTGAGTGATCCCAGTTGAAACATGGAGTTAGAAAAAATAAATAACTAACCTCGCTGTCACGGCTTTCTGGTGGGTCAACTTGTTCAGTTGTGGGCAGCAACTTCAGGATCTGCCTATGGAGTTCCAGTCTGTGTACGGTCCGCCCTTCCTGATTTCATGTTTGCTACACAGAATTAGATATCCAAGCAGTAGGAAATTATCACCTCTGCCTTTTAGTGAATATCTTAGCAATTCCTAGTATTTACTTTTCTTTACCAGTATTAAAATCAATTTATCCAATTTCTTTACAAACTCTGTTGGTAGGAACTGAATTATATCCACAGGTTGATTTTAGAAAGATGGTATAATTATAATATCAAATCTTTGTATCCATTGGCTTATTCTCTATTTAATTCTTTAATGTTTTCTATAATGTTTAAAGTTTTTGTTCCTAATAGACAAATCTATGTTAGTAAAATGTTTTAATTCAAGACAGATGGGTAGAGTAAAGTTAGGAAACTTTAGCGTGAAGTTCCACCTGGGGAACTCAGTGACTTAGTGAGGACTTGTCTTGAAGTAAAGAATAAAAAACATGGTGTGAAGAAGTTGGGTTCAATCCCCAATACCACAAAGGGGATTTAGTGATGTGGCTGTTTATTCAGGCTTTGGTTCAAGCTTGGTAATGGTAAAATTAGAGCAATATTAAACTGAGGAGAAAATGTATTTAAACATGTTTAATGCTACATTTTTTGTTGTCTTAGGGCCTTAAATTAGTCTTAGTATTCTACTTCCCCCTCAGATAGTTTATTATGATGCGTGTAGATGTGTGTGCTTTAATTTATTTACTGTTTAGACTAATATATATAAGCTTATTCACAGTAGTATGGTGCCATATGACGTCCATTGTATAATGTTTATTTTTTGGTACTGGGAATCAAACTCAGGTGCTGTGCTGCTGAGCTATCTCCCCAGCCTTTGTAAAATGTTTATAACAGGATAAACATCTGTCTCCTCAAACCTTTATTTCTTTGTGGTGAAAAGACTGAAAATATTTTCTTCTAGCATTTTGACAGGCAGGTGCTTGTGCAGCTGAGCTATATCCCTGGCCCACTGCAATGTACATGATCTTTTTGGGATGGTCATTTCCCCTAGTCAGCACTGCTGTGTGATAACACACCCGAACCTTGTTCTTCTATTGCATCATAACTGCACTTATTAATCAAGCTCTCCCTTAGGCTCCCCACCTTAGGGAAGCCACCACTGAACTCTCCACTGTGAAGTTGTCACCTTCTCTTTATTCCACATGGGTGAAATCACGTGGTAATTATTTTTCTTTGCCTGATCACTGTCATGTAAGTGTCATTTTCTGCATCTGGTTAATTTCTGTGTCTGGAAACACCATGATCTCCAGTTCTATTCATGTTATTGCCAATGATAGGGCCTCACTGTTTGTAATGGCTGAATCGTATTTCACTGTGGTTGTGTGCCACATTTTCTTCATCACTTAGGTTGTTTCCATTCTTCGGCTACTGGGGATAGTGCCATAGTGAGCCCGAGAATGAAGTCTTTCTTCAACATACTCATCTTATTTCCTTGCGTATGTGCACAGGAATGTACCACTGCTGGATAATGTGCTGATTGCTTTGGCTAAAATGGGCATTTTTATCAATATTGATTCTTGTGGTCTATGAATATAAATTATCTTTCCATAATTCGTATCTTCTTCAACTGTAGTCATCAAAATTTAGAGGTTTTTTTGGTAGAGATCTCTAATTTATTTTATTAATTCATTCTTACGTTTTAGTTTTTGTTTGTTTCCCTTATTGTAAATGTGACTGATTTCTTTTGCAAAGAATCTAGCATTGGCATACATAAATGCTACTGAGTCTTGTAGGCTGATTTTGCATCTTGTAAATTTACTGAATTCACTGTTAGATAAGATAACAATTCCCTGAAAGTTTTTAATGCTGATTGGTGTGAAGTTTCATCGCATAGTCAAGAACAATAGTATGTAGCCCTGTCTTCATAATTTTGACCTTGTTTTCTCCTATACCTCCTCAACCTTTTCCAGCTGCTTTTGTCTGAGCATATGTTCACTTCTCTTCCTTCTACACTAGATAACATCTTCTGTGTATTTACTGTGCCTCTCTCTTTCATCTGTTGTAATTATATTTTTTGCACTAGAGGATGCCCCAGGTTCAATGCTGCCTGAAATCCGTATATTGTGTGTTGTTGAGAATGATTTAGAGACTTGCAGATGTGATGTACTACACATCTCTGAAAGCCTCCACCTAGGGCCAAAATAGGCCTACCTGCCTCCTCTCTAGTCGCTGCCACATGGCCATAAACCATGGCACATTTCTCAGCTCTGGGACCAGCCTTAGAGGGATGAGCCCACAAAGCAATGCAATTACTTTGTGCCTGTCCCTTTTCTTTTTCTCAGTGAATGATTCTTTATGTGTAGTGCTGTCTGCAGTCAAGGGAGGAATATGGTGCACAGCCCTGTGGCCTCCAGTGTCATAATACAGATCACACTCTGAGCCTACATCCTGTCAAGACCAGTGTAGCACAGGGCAGAACCCAGACTCATGCTACTACAGGCTTTCTAAGGTGAACTTGTGGCCCAAAGTCACTGCAACCGCCAACAGGCTGGGGGAAATAAAAGGAAGACTGTAAGTACTTGGGCTTAGGATCCTCCAAGTACTAGTTTTTACCAGCCTGGACCACAGTTACAAGGCAAATTCCTATGTGTACTTTCCTGTCCTGCCCACCCTCAAGTGGAGAGTTGATCCACACTGTGGTACTTATGGTAGGAAGGAGGTGGTAGAAACAGTCCTCGGCCACACAGGCTCATACCGAGCAGAGCGGAACCTGAGTCTTATAGAAAGAACTGAGCAACTCCAGAAGTGTACCACAGGCCCCCATCCCAGCTCATGCTGAGGAGGTTGAAACACGAATATGTTTCACTAAGCCACAGTCACACTGTGTCATGCTGTGGCAGGCTTGGGAGCTCTGTTTATAAGCACTGACCCTTAGATGGGGCCTGTGGATCGGGCCTGGTGTTAGATCTCACTGTGGTGCACTTGACACTGAACTCTGAGGCAATATCTCTGGCCCTGCCCATCCCCTTGTGGTACTAAAGCTTGGAGGAGGCATGGCGGTGGTAATACTTTGAATATCTGGCTAAGACTTGTCCAGGGACACAGTCTGTAGGCTGTGATCGGGGAGCAGAAGCCATGGGGCTCTTTCCAGCTCTGGGTTTCACTCCAGTGGCCTCCTGTATGGTTTCAATTCTAACTTCTTCCTCCTCTGAGCAAGAGTTTTCTCTCTCCATACTGCACTGTTTGGAGTTAGGAGGGTGACAGAGACGTCTTCTCTCTCTGAGTCCGTCAGTGCATCCTTCCTTGTTACTGTGCTAAGGCTGCCACAGTGTCCCCTCACTTGGACTCCTTAGCTCCTGCGAATAGAATCGGGTCCACAAACAGCTATTCAAATCTGTCTTTTATTTTTTTGCCTTTAACTTCTTTCATTCTTTAATTTAGTTACTGCTGTTTCATTGCTCGCTCTTATCATTACTAAGTAATGCTTCCTTCCATGATCAAAGGTTCGTTAAGTTTTCTCACAATGGACATCAGCATTGTGCGAAAAATGTGACATAAATATTACCGTGCAATATTTCACATAAGAATTTGTTGTTCTTGTATTACATGGATAGCTACAAGAAGAATGGCTGGGTGATGGGGAAATGGCACGTTTAATGTTCTAAGGTATGCCCTGACCATTTCAAAGGTGGTTCATTTTACATTTATACAAGCAGTTGATGGGAATGCCATTTACATCCTCACCAACACTTTCATTCGTTTTTTTCCTCCTTGCTCTTATTTATTTACTTATGTTTAAATGCTCAGCCCAGGTTTGCGCGGCTGCACAATGGCTGTGTTCCTTGCACGGGGTGCGCACACGTGCAAAACACGCCCCCCTTCCTTGTTTCCTCTGCTTCCCCTCCCTTTCCTCCTGCCCCCTCTTGATCCTCTCCCTGGTTGAGAAAACTCTAGCTTTCTGCTCCCTGTTATATTTTATTTCGCTCCTGAGTTTAGAAATTTGAATTGGTGTGTAATTTATCTGATTGTGGTTCTAATGTTCAGTTCTTTGAGCCTATTGATACGAGGCACATTTGTGTATGCCCATTAGTTTATGTATTCTTTTATGAAGAGCCTATTCAAGTTATTTTTTTATATATTGGGGGGTTAATTTGTAATTTTATTTTGAATCACAGGTGTTCTTTATATATTCTGGAGATGAGCTTCTCTTAGGTGTTTATGCCATGGATATTTTCTTCCAGTTTATAGTTTGTCTGTTTATTTCTTGCTGGTATCTTCCAGCAAATAAAACGTTTAAGTTTTGATTAAAATCAGGTTGTCATTTAATCTCAAACTGACAGCATGCAGTGGAAACAAAGCGAAGCTAGTAAGTCTGTCAGCCTCATTTACAAAGATATCATTACATGAAAGATGAAAAGTGGGAACATTTTTTTTTTTTGATGGTTCTGCTGCATTAACTTTTAGGAAAAAGTTATGAGTACATGTTCACAGGGTACGGTGACCACACTCACCACGGGGAGCTGGCACGTGCAGGGGCACATCTTCATTCTAGTCACCGTCCCTGCTCCTGCACTCTCCACTCCTCGCCCTCCTCTCTAGGTGCCTCTTCTATCTGCAAAGGGTCTGTCTTCCTCATTCCATTTGTTGTCGATGCTTATTTTCTGCTTTAACTCGTTTATACTTTGTTTTCTCATGTAAAATAAATCATGGCTATTCAAGTTTATGTGTATATTTCACTTAATATTACGACCTTGAGATCTACCCATTTTTCCTACAAATGCCTCAAATTTATCTTTTCTATGGCAGTGTAGCGCTTCATTATTTATAAATACTATGCTTTTTTATCCAGTCACCCATTGGTCCTTCAAGCCAATTCCAAGTTGCAGCTCTCGTGAGTTGTGCTTCTATAAATAGGAATCTGCATACGCCAATGTCACGTGATATCTTTAGCTCTTTATGGAAGATACTGTACCTAGAAGAGGAATAGCTGAATTAAACTGAATCAGTAGTTTTAGTTTTGAAAATATACTCCATCTTGATTTCTGTAGTGGTTGCATTAAAATCCTCTCCCTCAAAAATGAAGAGTTGGAGCGATCCGGGGAAGATGGCGACCAGGTGAGCAGCAAGGGAGTGAACCTCCTTAATAAACACCACCAGCTCGAGACAGACTTGGCAAGCGTGAATGCCGGGACCTCGGCTGGGAAGTTTAAACTGGGCGTATTTCTCTGAGATGCCGGGGGAGATGTGGTAGGGCGGACCAGGCTGCCGGGGCGAGACGTGGGAAAGCCCCA
>PVLD010001604.1:170171-194659 GCA_004027595.1 Dinomys branickii | reverse complement strand
AGCATTAAGTGATATAATACAATAGTAGAACCATGTTAGCCCTCCTGCACATATGTATATTCATATATATTCCTCTATACATACATACATACATTTTTGTCTTTTTCTTTTCTCCTTTCCTTCGTCCCATCCGTTCTCTGTTTTTGAACAGATTTCCTTCATGACTTTTAGTTTATATTCCCACCCTCGGGTTCTTACTTAATTGTATGTCAAATTATTTTTCCCTACCAGGGAAGTTTTTTACTATGAGCAGTTTTTTTTTTAATTTTTAATATCAGTTGTGCTATCTCCTGATTTCACATTCATTCCAGTCATTCTTAAGTTCAGCAATCAGCACTCTTTCTGCAGCTTGAACTTAGCTGGGAGTTGCTAGATGGACCCAGGAGCGATTATGAGTTTTGAGTTCAGTTGGACCCTGTCCAAGATGGCTGCCAGCCAAGTGCTCTCTCTGGTGGGATACACTAGTCCTCAGCACTCACCTCAAGCCAGTGCAGCTCTCCACTTTAACTGCTCCACTGCTGTGTCTCTCTTATGGAGGCCTCTGGTGCCACTAGTAGTCATTGTATGTCTGCAAGCCAAAACCACTCCTCCCATGCAGTTAGTCCCTACTCAGGGAGAAGTTTCCACTTCCACTTCCAAAAGCCACCTCCTTATCCTTCATTGAAGTTTCTCTCTTTACTATCACCATGAGCTTCAACTCTCACTTCAGGTCCTTCTTGAGTTCAGGAGATCCACCACCCTCCTTCTTCTGCTTCCATTGCTATATTCCAGCATCTGGATGGCAACTCTCAGAGAGGTTCTTTCTCTGCTGCTAACCACTGCACTATCTTCCCCAGTAGTACTCAAGATTCTTAAAAGTAGAACTGCAAGTCATAGAAAATACATGTTCTCAATTCCCACAGATGTTTCAGGTGGTCTTTTTAAAAGATAAATTCCAGTGGTGGGAAACCTGTGGCACATGTGCTGCGGGGCAGCTGGTATTATCACCGGAAGCTCTAAAATGTTTGCCAACACTGGTATAAAACATTTATACACAGAAAAGTCACCATGATAGTCTCAGAAGATTTGCTCTCTGGAAGAATTCTTAGACAGCTTGGTTTTTTTATTCATATCCATATACATTCATTATTATAATCAATATTATACAATTTTAATATAATAAGTGATATCCTCTGTGTTTTCCAGCCCAGAGAAAGAATGCTTGCTTGGTGAGAATGATGACAGATGGGAATAAAAAGACTAAGAAGACCAGCAGCCAACAGAAATTTAATTCCAACAAAATAAAAGCATTGTTATGCTGAAAACGATGTTTTTCTTGCTTTCCATTACTTATCAGTTGATAGACAGATAAGGTTAAATGCCAATATGAGAAAAAGATAAGATTTTCTCAGAGTAATAATTCTTTTGTGTCTCATGGCATCTTCTATTTGACTTCTGCTCAAAAGTTTGAAAATTTTATAACTATGGATAAATTCTAGTTTGTAAATTCAGATACAAAAATTCTATTTGTAAATAAGGCACACTGAGAATTGGCCAAAGACAATGAAGGCCAGTAAAGCCTATAACTATAAATTCTCTATTATGTTTGTTTACCCTAATAAATTCAATCCATCTTAAAAATCACAGCCATGTGCCCTTATGCACTCAGTGATGTCTAAAATGCTTACTCGCTTCAAAGTTACATTTTAAATGTTAATTTATGGGAAGCAGAGCTGTGCTGAATTATCATTTACAATATGTCAGGTTCATACTTTGAAGTCCAGAGAATGATGTGTGTAAACAGAGAAAACACAGCTTTATTTTTCTGCAATCATTTAGCTTTCAAAATTTATCAAGATCTATCCCCAAAACAGAAAAATAAAATTATAATTTTGACATATTTTTCAAACATGAGTGCCTTCTTGTGTTTATAAACATTTTTGCATAGTTTTCCTTGGGTTTTAATGACATAATTTAAAATTATAACACATTTACCACAATAGGGGAATATTCATATATAATATGAAATCAGCTTTAAAATATTCTCAGTATTTCTCATGTTAATTATGAAGATAATAGGCAACATTCAATAGCATAACCAAGGTACAGAGTGAAGGAGGAGAGTAGAGGAGTGCATGTGATTAAAGTACATTAGAAGCATGCACGGAAATGCCACACAGAAATAAAAGAAACTTTAAAAGTAGCAAAACCCATATTTGATTTATACTTTAGAAAGACATATGGATGGCAAACTCAGGGTAACATTTCATGAGTACTTTTTAAAGTTGCAAAATGAATGAGTGGGTAACTCACCTTATGCAGAGATTGTCACGCAATCAAACACGTAATATAGAAGGTAAAGGCCTTTCATAGTGTCACACTGTCTTTTACCCCTAGATCAAAAATAAGTGGAATTATTTACAAATTTCAGAAAATCTGTCCAAACACATAACAAGCTCTTCTTAATAATGAAACCAAGTAGACTCAATGTTCTAGATTATGATAAATTCAATACTTTTTTTTGTACCGGGAATGGAACTCAGAACCTTTTACTTTCCAGGCAGGCACTGAGCCGCTGAGCTACACCTTCTGCCCTCGATACTGGCTTTATGGAAACAGAATTTGTATTTGCATGAAAAATACTTATTATAGTTACTAAGTATTTATACTAAACGTAGCTGTGTGTGAGATTTGAAATATTCTAAAAATTCAATTTCTACATACATGCAACATTTCAACTTGAAGTTTGCGAGCATTCTTAAAAAATTTTCATAAAAATATAATAGGTGGTTGATCACAACCATAAATAGGGATGTGAATATTTGTACATGCAGTGAAAATTAGAGCTGGTAGATTTTTTTTTTACTTACATATAACAACATATATGAAATACAGAATGTTAATCCTTTGAAAAATGATAAAATATTAAGTAATTATGTATATTAATCCATTTATTTATCTGTTTGTCAGTAGTGCTTTACTGAGTGTACCCATAATACACTTTGACAAGTCACCCTAGTTTGTCTAAAAAGAAATTTAAAAAGCTACACAACAGGTTTGTAATAACAGCAACAGAAACAAATGAGAAAGATAACATGTGCCTTCCAAGTGCTGTGACGGAGGCCTGGTATGCTAAGTTTGATGATTTCACACCTTCAAATCATGTACAATAAATTACATTTGAGTACAGTATATCTCTAGACACTTTTTATAGTGTTTTCTGAGCCTCCCCTCTATGGGAAATGTTTTCATTGACCTAAAACTTTCTCCTATAAAATATCTAAAAGTTACTTTTTAAATCACAATATCGGGTACCTTTTAATAGTTCTTGTTTCATAACATCAGATGTACAAATAGCCATGTCTGTTCAAGGTTGATGCTTTCTCATTTTCAAAGGAAAAAGAAGTTTCAAAGAGAAAATCTAGCATTTTAAGGTTGTTCTCTCTATTCAGTATTCAGCATCCCACAGATTTTCCTAAAGGACTACCCTGAAAACCACTTTTAGATGTAATCAAAATGACTTCATGCAGACATCTCAATCCAATCCTTTGATAAGACTAGTCAACAAATGAATATGAATATCTACCAACTTCCTGCAGTGTATTAGACAATCTGGAGAATATAGAGAAATACAGGTCACTGCCCTAGCATTGGAATATTTCTTTTTACTGAAAATTATGTCTCCAAGCATTTTTAGAAGAAAACTTACAATTATTTGTCCTACTCTGATTAAATTTCTACAACTGAAACACTTTGAGGTGATAGCAGTCTGCCATACTTTATTTAATACTAAAAGGAACTTAATTAATTATTTTATTGCCAGTCTGTTTATAGTACATTAAAAGAAAAAGTTATTCCTTTTTTTTTTTTTTGTGGTACTGGGGATCGAACTCAGGACCCTGCGCTTGCTAGGCAAGCGCTTATTTCACTGAGCTATATCCCCAACCCCAAGTTATTCCTTTTATCTCAGTGATCAAGAAAAATATCATTATGTGGCTATACACTATTTTTCCTTCATTACCATTGTTCTTGAAAAGGAGCATTGCATGAACTGATGACACCTAGCTATTTGATATTATGGTGAACATAGCTTCTTTTCTCTGACTAAGCAGTAAGACAAAGGGATAGTTGCCTTGTTTCCTTCTAAGTGCAGCTTGATAATGTGAAGCACCTTTCTAATATTCATCGTTTTTTATCTCCCGCTTTCCAAAGCACACTATGAAATCTAGTCTGTGCAGGAAAAATAACTGTTTATATGGGCTCACACATAATTTAGAATGGATAACACAATCAAAAATTGTATCGATGAGATGCATTATACTGACTTAAAAATGTATCGCTACATTTAGATAGTGTAAAAGACCTAATGGGAAATAGAACCAGATTTTTTTCTCTTATTTTTCTCTATGCAAAAGTAAAGTCTAAATAGCAGAAGAGGTGAACAGTATAAAAATTGTAATTCAACTGGGAATTAGATCTGAATTTTTATACCTTCATTGTTGTTTTTTCTCTATTATTTGCCTAGACCTTGTTTCTTTAGATATAAAATTTAGAAGAAATAAACTGATATATCATGCCAATTATTTAATATTGCATATAATAGAATATATATAGAATAATATTGCATATAATAGAATATATATATATATATATGGATGCATACAGATTGGTTGGATTTTAATTTGAATAAATAATTGCATTAACTGTTTTTTGAGTGCTAAGCAACAGGATCTAACTCTGGCTAATAAAAAAACAAAATACACAAAAATTTTGAAGTGGCTCACAGAATTGAGGAAGGAGAATTGATGTACTGGGATTCAGAAACCTCAGAAAAAAAGATTAACCAGCTTTAGAGGGGTCAAGAAATAAAGACCAAGCTTTTCAGCGATGAAGTTTGGGAACATTGAAAGTTTAATTATATTTAGGTTTTGGAGCGTTTTGTTTCAAATTATGGTTCAAGTAAAGCATCTTGGAAGCATGTGCTACTGGCCAGTCCTAAATCATGAAGCCTCAGCCAAAGAGAAGTGGAGTAGCTTCAAGGATGAGAACATAAGCGTAGTATCCAATCAGGAGCTAACTTTCCCAAACAAATGCGTCGTTTCCTACTAGAAAAGGATGGGGATGGATGTTTAGGAAGCGGGGTTATATCTGCTGTGATAATTATTAACAGATATATGAGTAAAGCTCATGCTTTCGTGGTAATTGTTTATAGAAAATATTTACTATTGACATGTGTTAATTTATTCATAGCAAGGACTCTTGTAAATAAATCAATTTGGCTAAACACATAAGGGTACTATGTGTGTGTGAACATGTGTGTGTGTGTGTGTGTGTGTGTGTGTGTGTGTGTGTTCATATTATAACTTACCAAATATTCTCACACAAAAGTTATGTTCTTTACTCTGCAGAAAATATTCTACATATTTTGTGGAAAAAAAACCACACATATCCAAAGGAGGTAAGGAATACTCATAGCCATTTATTATGGCTGAAATTTAAATGTCCCCCAAGTCTCCTGCAAGGCAACGGGGATGGTAGGAAAGGACAGGTCGCGGGGGCTTGACCTGGGAAGGTGCACCCTTACCCCTAGTCCTCCCCATTTTTCTGCTTCCTGGCTGTTGATAGGAGGCATTGCTCCTCCACTAGAGTTCTCCACCATGCTCTTTACCTTGGAGCAAACTTTCCATGGACTAAATCCTCAGAAACCATGAGCCACAAGAAACTGCTCCTCCTTTAAGCTGTCAGTGTTGGATACTTTGTCCCAACAGAGGAAAGGGACTAATAAATACATCATTGTCAAATAGAGAAGGGGTGGACAGGAACTGAAGTGGCGTTTTGTTTTTATTTTAAGTGCTTAAAGATTCTATGGATTTGTCAGTGATCTTTTCTATTCCAAGGGTGGAAAATACTCAGTTTCACTAAGTACTGTTACATACTAATAATTTGTACATGTTTTTATAAGGAATTTTAAATAAGGTATAATTTTACTTTCCTAAACAGCAATGGATATACATTAAACAACAATAAGCATATATATATATATATATATATATATATATATATATATATATATGACGTTTACTTTTACATGTCTACTAAAGTTTATCTTAGAACACATATAATCCGGGTTTACCTTCTGGATAATACGAGTGAGTAGAAACTCTTTTCTAGTCGCTCATATTATGACACCACGCAGAACTTTGTCATTTATAATTTAGCGTTGTCTCTCTCAGTACTGCATCCTTGAATTTTTCATTTAAATTTGTTATTAGAGACTGCACTGAAATTCTTTTCTTGTGTGTGATTGACAATTTTCCCATCATCTAATGGTCTTTTCGAAAGGACCAGGAGCCGTATATATGAGTTTGGATAGTTTTGTTTTGTGTTTTTGTTTTGTTTTTTGAGACAGAGTGTCTGCAGTTTAGGCTGGCCTTGAACGGACTATGTAGCCCAGGCTGGTGTCCAACTCAATATAATCCATCTGCCTCAGCTTTACAAAAGCAGGGATTACAGGCTTGTGCCACCACATTTATTTGTCTGAATTTTTGTTTGTGTTTTGTTTATTGTGAATATGTTTTCCATGTTGATAAAAACCTCAGGATTTGCATCCAGTTTTTCTGTTTCTTAATGGTTTTTTTTTGTGTGTTCTTTATGTTGCTCTTCAATCTGTGGAAGCACTTTAACAGATTTCATTTGACCAGTAGACAATTTAACTGATATAGCATCATGCTGAACTCAGTAGTTACATTAAGAATTCAGGAGCTGGGCTGTAAAGGAAGGAGTTCACATGCTTCTGGTATTGGTAGATGTTTTCTGTGGTCTTTGATGTATTATTTCATGATTTTTCTGTGAGAATAATGGTATCTTTTCCTGGGAGGAAGTTTATCTATTTGTTTTTGTATATTTGTTCATGAATTGTATTTTTATTTAAATAGTTTTTGGTCATATAGAAATGCATACAAATCAGTGCAAGAGAAACCTATCTATTCAATCGAATACAACTGATACCAAATTTTTAAAATTTGCATACTTTCCAAAAGTATACAATGTTATATGTACTGCAAATAAAGGTCTCATTTTACTTACATATACACATAGATAAATCTATGTGTATAAATATAAATGTATATTTTATGTAAATATATATAATTCATACTACATATGTGTGTAAGTGTACACATATTCACATACATATCTTATTTATGGATACATGATCTTTCTTGTTAGGAATAGTGTATTCATCTGAGTTTCTTAGAAACCCTAATTAATTCACTATACAAAATCCCTCTGTTTGATGGAAATGTACATTGAGATCATATTTACCAAATGTAGACCATCAATGAGAACCAGCCATAGAGAAAAAGTCTGAATTTCAGGGAGTCTGTATTATCTGTAGCTCTATTTTTTTCACCAATAATTGGGAACTCCTGGAAGAAATTACATTTTTTCAACCAAACATGGGGATATTATCATGGGGATAATAAACTATTTCCTTGATCTATTTTATACCATTTTATGTAGATATGAACATTTCAGTCAATAAAATAGGGATTACACAAAAACTTAGTGAAAATGACCCATTCTGATATTTTGTTTTCATAGGGATAAATTTTTATTATCTGGGGTTCTTCTTGTTAGTTTAAATCTATTAAGTAGAGATACATTTTTCCTCTTAAAATATTGCAGCTAAATTCCTCCTTCTTAGTCTTTGTGACTTCCTTTAGTAATTATAGCTTCTTCAATTCCTAATACCCTGTATGTGTCATCAAACTGTTCATAAAATGTTCAGTTATTTTTCCCTATTCAACTGAGTCTCTACCCTATCATTAGAATTGTCGTTCATCTTACAAATCTCATTAACTATGAATTCATTGTAAAAACCAACCCAAAAAGCTTCAAAATCATAAATGCATATCAAATTTCTCTGATAAAACTTGAAACAAGGAAATCTTTTTTATAATCTTGTTTTTATTTTATTGAAGGTACTTTCATGTTTAAAATTGCACAAGTATTTCATATTTAGGCCTTACCCCCATATCTGTGTTACTAATATTACTATGCTATTAAATGATAAATATTTCAGTTTTAGAATTCATGATGTTCTGGATCAAGAGAGATTATCATCTTAAAGAGAATAATAAAGAAAGAACAATAACAAAATGCCAACAACACAGACAAAAACAAAACAAAACAAAAACAGTAAAAATGATACAGGGTTTCAAAACAAAATGATTAACACTGGTTGCTATATTGCATATTGTTATCTTCAAGGAAGCTGCTCAGATTGCCAGATGTAAGATTACATGATTAATCAAACCACTAAAGAGAATTCAAAAAATATATTAGAAACAACACAGAGCTTCACTAGACAAATGGTAGGAATTCACCAATGGCTGTTCTATTGCATATCACTGTCTTCACATTAGTTGTTCATGTTATTATTTTAATTTCCTTTCTATATCCTTGATGCTGAAAAGATGAAATGGAAAAGCAAATGAGACCACCACAGAGACGAGCAAAAAGCAGATGGGCTGTGAATTCTGAAGTGAAAACAGAGTCTTTGGCCTAAAACCAAAATGGTTCTCTGTGCTGCATCGTCTTGCAACTAATATTTGTCAAATGCATTTTTAAAAATATCTGCTCTGGTTAATTTCTTGCCTAAATTGTTGTAGGATTTTCAATGTTACCATCATAAGATTTATTTACATGAAGTTTCTGAAACACTTAGGAGTTAAAATTCTTCTCATTCTGAGGATTGCCTCCTTTTCATCCTAAAAATATTTAATGTTATAAGAATGCTTTGAAAACTGTTAGTATTCCATTCCTTTCCTATTATCATCCCAGAAATTAACATACATTTTGGTTTAATCATTTTCTTTTCCTTGCATTTTAACTTTTGCATTTGTTTCTGAAATATTGGTAGTGCTATGAAGAATTTACCTGTGGTCATAATTTGATCCTTATTTTCTTTATCCTGAGACTTTACCTTTACATCATAAAAATGTAGAGGTAAAATCACAAGGAGTTTAACTGCATGAGGAATTTGCCATGTTGGGGGAAACAAAGCAATTAAAAGAATGAAAACATCTGGTGTGGACAGGGCTTCTTATCCAAAGGTATTAGCCTGTCTTGAAATACTAAAAATTTAGAGAGGGTGAGTAGCAATCTTGGTACTTTGTATCTAGGATCCCAAATGAAACACCTGCTTTACTACTTTGGAAAAAGTCCAGACAATCAAGAATTGTCAGCCCATGTGGAACTGAACCCTATCTAGGACACCTGAAGAGCATGGATGGAAAGACTAGAGCATGTGGTTTGGGGAAACTATATAAGAATGGAATGCATAATTTCCTAAGCCTTCCTAGGTATTTGGGGCAAGAAAGAGAATCTTCATTAATGTTTGTATATGGTTCATAGCCAAAGGCTGTGGTATTCTCTTAATTGGATGAATGACAGAGATCATAGCAATGTATCTATAAAAAGATATCATAGTGGCACAGACAGGACAGAGAAGGCAGAGATTATCACTTCTAGCCTCCTAACATTGAACTTTCTAAGATTCTCAGTTCTAGGATGGTAACTTGGCAATAAGCCAGTGTGGCATATCCCAGGAGACTATCTGTCCAGTAAGATAAAGGTGGCATAATTTCAGCACTGTGAGTCTGAACCATCTGTAAGGATGATGTGGAACCTTTTTTCTTCTTTTACTTGGACTTGTGTCAGGAATTTTCTCAATGAACCAGCTGAATACCTAAAAGCTCATCTTGTATGCCATATGCAAAAGTCCATATTGTAGCTTATATGCCCAGAACTGGCACAGACATCAGCCTATGTCTTGGTTACTTTTCTTTCGTTGCTGATACAAAATACCCAATGCCCAAAATGAAGGAAGGAAAGGTTTATTTAGCTTATAGTTTGTGGAGGTTTCAGTCCATACTTGGCTGGTTCTGAGGCAGAGTGGCACATGGCAGAGGGCAAACGTTCATGGCGGCAGAGCACAGCAAAAACAACAAGAGTAAAAAGTGAGGAATGGCGGCCAGCTGCCTCCTTCCTTCTCTTACATTATAAACAGGCTGCCCCCACCCAGGAGGTGTGGCTGTCACGCAGTCTCCATGCCCTCCTCTTCCACAGGCTCAGGATATGTACAAAGCCCACCCCTTGACTTCCTGCTGAGTCATTCAGCCAAAACTCCTCAAACTGACGCAATGTATCAACCATAACAGCCCATATGTGACATAATATGAGCTGAGACGGTCTTTCCAGTCGGCTAATGTCTAACGTTCCTAAATCTACTAAGCTTTCCTTCTATCTCACCATTTCTGAGTAATACAGACAAGGACCCTCTGTGAAATTAAAGATAACAAGGACAGGGAAAGAGAAAATGCTGGAGAAGAAAAAAATGATAAAAGAAGAGATGTTGATTTCAACAGTGTTGAAAAGGAAGAAGAAAAACAAACTACCTGAACTCCATATACCCAGAAACAGCTGTGAATGTTAAAGAGTTTTCTCTGCTCCCTAAGAGTAAGAGGAGCTTATGTAGAAATTAAGTTGTATTAGGAAAGGGCTATTATCTTTGTTTTATTATTGGTATATACACTATGGAAAATTGTATTTAAATGGGCTGTGATAAATATTCTGTTCTAGATCTTCAACAATAGGATTGAGAAAATAAAGGTGAAGAAATCAGTGACTTCTTATAGTGAGGGCCTGGACATAGAACCAAATTTATTTTGATGGTGCTCCTTATTACTCTCATGGCTTTGAATATTGGACTGGACTCTGTTATGTCTCATTTTTTTCTATTTACATGATGAAATCAGGATCTAGATGCCTTCTAATGGGGTTATTCTGGGAATAATTTAATGGGATATAGTAAACTATAAAGTGGTATAAATATCATCAGTATAATACAATGTATCTCAATTAGAACAGTCTGCGAATACATATTAGATTATTACAATATATTGCTTATTATTGTTCTCCTTGCTCTTGAGGAACTTATTCCATAGTAGTAATACCTTAGCATAGAAAGGAATTTTAGAAATGTTGAGCCCAATTTCCTTTAAAAAGCAGAAAAATATAAAAAATGTATACGTATATAGAAGGATAGCTGAGATAATTGTACTGCTGATGTCTATTGGTTGATTGAAAGAAACAGTTAATGCTTAAACTTTTTTGACCAATTTTGCGTACTTATAACTGGTAATCTGAACAACTGATTCGAAGACAACAATGTGCAACAAAACAACCATTGCTGAAATCCCACCATACTGTTTAGTGCAGTTCTGTATTATTTCTAATGTTTTCATTACTTTTTAGTCTCTTTAATTGTTTGATCAATCTTGCATTCTTACATCTGATAATCTGAGCAACTTTACTGAAGATAACAATATGTAATATAGGAACCATTATTAATTCCTATCTTGTTTTGAAATTCACATTATAGTGTTCCTCACATATTTATCATTTGTAGTTTATAAATATTGTCAATTTCTAAGAATTTTTAAACTAAAATAATCCTATGAAACAGCAGTTTTTTAAATTTTCTAATTAATATATTGCTCAAATAAATCTGTGTTGAACTATAAAGCTACACTGCAGTATTTATATTCCTCTATGCATATATTTCTACCTGGTAAAGTTAAATATATGTACCTTTTGGTCTCTTTTATTTTGCTGCTATTGTTGTCTCTCTTTTAAATTCACTGTCCTCACAGACTTATGGCTACCTTAATGCTACCAACAATTTAGTGCCTTACCTCCATCCTTACGCTGATGCTGTGAGGCAGGATATCCTTTTTCTTTTTAGTACTATTGCTGTAATTTTCATTTTATGAAGAAGAAAATGAAGCACACTGAAGTTCCTTAGCTTACTCCACCCAACAGAGTTCATAAGTGCAATGCGTAGTGCTCTGCTCCAAAATTCCTCTCTTTTATTTTCTTAATTTTTATTGTGGTACTGGAGATTGAAATGAGATCCTTTGTGCAGAGCTATGTCCACTTCTTTTTTTATTTTTCTTGTTTTTGTTTTTAAATTTTGACACTGGGACTCACTAAATTGCCCACTTTGGACAAGGATATCATCCTCCCTCAGACTCCCATAGTGCTGAGGATACAGGCATGTGCCACTCTCCTTGGAAAAATCCCTTCCTTTAACCACAAAATTGTATCTCTCTGTTCTCCAGAAACATGAAATATATAAAGGTGTTTTACTTTTTTAATATGTAAAGGCAACTTTTTTCATTCTGACCAATTAGGAAAGACATAAAAATACCTGCAAATATAAATTTCAAGGAAAGTTCCAGACTTCTGGTAACTTGGTAACAATTTCACAAAATTTCAAATATTGTCTCCAGGTCAGATTGTAGATGCTCTATCTATTAAAACAAAAGGGAAAAACATGCTGAAATGTTCACTAAAGAAAGTTACATTGGATTCCCCTCATGTTTTGATATGTCCCATAAAACATTAGCATCCAAAGCACAGAAAATTTAAGAAACTCATAAATTGTGATATCAAGTTTAGTTGTGATAATGCATATTATCAAAACCTTGCTTCATTTAACTATAATCTGTATTTAAAATCAGGTACTTAGGATTCAATTTCTGTCAAGTACTGCACCATTTCCTTTATTTTCTCCTCAGTGTTTGACAGCATTGTATAAAATAAAGTTATCTTCAGAGTGTGCTAGAATATGTATGTATGATTGCATGTAGCAAGCATATATTATTCACAAAGTTCTTAAATAATTACTCTAATTCATTGAACTTTATGTGATTCTTTTTGATATCTCTTTGAAATTAAGGGATATAGTTTGTGGTGTTTTCTGGCAAGCCAAGGTCAATAATTTCTAGTTACAAAATAGATGTACATATATTGTTCTCAGGGAATAGATTTGGTAATGCATTCAGTTTTATGAATAATTTAAAACTTTGACTTTTTTTGCTTCACTTTGCAGAGAGGCTTTTTCTCTCTTTGCATATCCACAAAGATGACCTTGATTGACTCCCCACAAATTCTCAGCACATTTTGATTATTACCTTTGAAACATATGTCTCATCTTACTTCTCTACATAATATGTTTACCAGTTGGACAATGTCCCACCTTGAAAGCCCTGGAAAAGCACCTTGTGTGATTTACTAGTCCTCATTCTTAGAGCTTTGTTATATCCAGCCAAAATCAAGAACTAGTGGATTTGTTTCTAACAAAGATAATAAACGAATACTGTCAAATAATTTATAAATTCTGTCTATAGCATCTGCTGGATTTATGAGAACTAAATATGTTTAGAATTATATTCTTCCCCAGGGTTTTTTTAATCTAAAATTTCATTTTTATTCTAACTCGAACAAAATGTAGCTATCTCATAAAAAACAGATTACATCTCCACTTGGTGCCTGGCTTTGGGTAGTACTTGATTTTTCAAGTTTATTTTTCTCTAGCAGCACATTTTTTTGTGTTGTGACTAATATACTTTGTCAGTATACAAACTATGTTTGTCATACAATTCATAACTAAGTTTCACTACTTTTCCCTATGAATATTTTAAAATCAATTTTAATGTTTGTGCAGTTTTTCACTTGATACAGTAATGACATACAGAAACGTGAAGAAAATTGAGTCTTCATTATAGGGTAGAGAAGAATGAGTTTTAGGTTTATTTGTAAATTGTATCAATTATGTATGTTGCTTTTTTCCAAAGGAAACTTATCTTCCATGGTGGGATCATGTTAGCTGTGTGTTACAGTTATATTCTGTAAAATAAGTATATTTGACTATGACAGAAACTGCAGATACTGCTTTTTTGTTGTGTTATTTCACAACAACAACAGGGTGAAATACAGTTCTGGAATTTCAGGAGATGTCAGACCCACTGTCTTCTCTAATGCGGCAAGACATACAAAATCAAGTAACAGGGTGAATCAGCATGAAAACGCGATGTGAGGGTAATGGACTTAAGGTAAACTATACTTACATTGAGCTAAAAAATATGAAAGGCCCATAAACCCAATGTAGTTATTACTGCGAATCTTAACTACATCTTAGAATAATATGATATACATGGGGAAATTTCAACTGTTAGTTAAATTTTACAATAACTGGAAAAGATGGTTAGGAGAAATTCTGTAATCTCATATATAAAGGCAGTATGTATTGAAAATCTGTAATGATTTCTGAATGTTTAAGTCTTCTCTACTTTGCTGATACCATTTTTTTTCTCCAGATTCAACATTCTGTGGTTTACCACTGTGTCTTCCTAAGCTCAGAGTATGATTTTATACAAAGAATTTTCTTTCATGTTTCAAATCTTGATAAAGTTCACCTGGGAAAGAATTGATTTGACTGAAATTTTTAATGCCTTTAAATAAAATTGACAATTTCTCCCTGAAAGCTCTATTTCTCAAGCCGTTTTCCTTTCTATAAAATAGTTATTTCTAATTTAAAATGATCTTCAGCATACTTATTGTATTCACTCCTGCTCGATATTGGTCATAAGTGAAATCTATCCTTTATGATTTGAGTACATGTTTCTATGTATTTGATCCTCTCAAAACATTAAAGAATTAATGCAAACATTGACAAAAATTGAAAAATATTTATGATACCTTATTGTTAAATTATGGAAATGAAGTTTGAACATGAATCAACGGAGCTAAGAAATTAGTTATTCATCTAAACTTAAATTTTATAATTGCTTTAGATTTATGATAAAGCTGCAAAATCAGTATAGAATACTATTCTGTATTGTTAACTCATTTTTTATATTTTAACATCTTACAGATTTGTGGCGTTGTCTCAAATCGGAAACTGATTAAAATTGCTGTTAACTCATTGGCAGAATTAATTTGGCTCTCACTGTTTTATTTTTCATTAATATCTTTTTCTCTCCTAAGATCGTATTAATGTCAAGGATCCCATTCAGAATGCTACATTCTGTTTAGTCATTGCATCTCCGTAGTCTAAGGAGATCAGACCTAAGACAACATTCTTGTTCTTTTTATTTGTTCATGAAATTGACAGTTTTGAGGAGTAGCGTTTAATTACTTTGTAGAATGTCCCTCAGTGTGTGTTGCTGTAATACTTTCCTCATCAGTAGATAAGAGAGGAATAGTTTCACAGAGTTAAAGTGTTCTTGCTACATTCTATCAGCAGCATGTACTATCAGCACGACTTGCCCCTGCTAATGTTAACCTTGGTTATTTGGTGAAGATAGTACTTTCTGTTTTGGAGTATTTTTTACTCTAAAATTTACTTTTTTCTTCCTTTTCAGACTTTATTCTTTGGAAGAGAGCTACCAAGTGGGGCCCGCACTCAAGCCAGCATGGAATGGCTGGATGGTTTAATTTCCACTGCTTAGCAAAGGCATGTAGACAAATTATTTGGAATTCTCCATGAAAGGCTTGTCTGTGCTTCCTATTTCCTTTGTGTCCTGGTGTTTGTAGGACACAGTGTTAATCTAGTGAAGCAAAACAAAGAAACACATTCACATGACTTCCTCTGAGAGAGTAAGAGAACCCAGAAGATGTACATATTCTTTCGAGGTTCTCAAAATGTTCAAAAAAGACTTGCAAACTGGATTTCAGCATGTTTTAATAATAGTTTATAGGAGGAAGAAAAAAATCGCAGCACATTAAAATCACATCAGAGTTTTAAATATATATATATATATACATATATATATCATCCAAATCTATACCTATATCATCTCTCTCTCTCTCTCTCTCTCTCTATATATATATATATATATATATATACACATCCATACACACACACACCATTTAAGGCCTTCAAGTAGTATTATTTGAAGTATAAAACACCTCATATGTCAAAATACTTCAAGAATGTTGCACTTTTGGGTCATTTTTTCTATAAAAAATGCCACAGTTCACCTACGTATCAGCTGGCTGCAGAGTCTGGTATGCACTGGTCGTGCGCCATTGCTCCTTTACAAACCTTGCCCAGCACAGACCACGTTACCACCCTTAGCCATTCCGAACTGCACATCCTGTGAAGGATTTAATGTACTCAGGGTCCTGTCTCAAACTACACAATATCACTTGACACTATCTCTAAATCAAAGGCTACATATAAAAAAGGGGATATTGAACACTTTTTAATAATATATGTATTTTCATATGTGTAAATCACTTGTAGAAGTGAACAGGGTAAAGATTTTTGTTTCTTCTGCATGTTCATTTTTAAAAGAAAGACGTAAGAGATAATTACTGATGGAAAACAAGGCATCAGTTTTGCAATCTTACAATCCCAGGTAAGTTGCAGAGAGGGATGCTGCCTAAGAAAGCTTTAGGAGAGCTGAGGTTAAAAACTCAGCTTCTGCTTGTTACCACTGCCAGTTCTTAGATACAAAACATTATTCAAATATAGGAATTTTATCATGTCAAATAAATTGAGCAATATAATGAGGCGATATTTTATCAGGCACCCAGAAAATTTGTGATTTAGTAGAGTGGGAGAAATCTGTGATTTAGTAAAGTAGGTTATGTCATCATTCCATGTTTGCAAGTGTTTTCCATTGCTATTTAGTGCAAAAGAGTTACAGATTACATAAAATCAAAGCTAGCAGCCTGCACAGGTTAATTTCTCCATAATGTATAAAATTCTGATAAATTCATGCTCTCCTCCTTGAGAGGAGCAAGGCCAGTAAAATAATGATGATCACGCTCAGACCTTTGCTGCAAAACAGGCTCAGCTGCTTGAATTTTGTTTTACATTTTTATTGTGCAAGAAAATAAATTTTCATTTGCAGGTTTTCTTTCAATTTCCACTTAGCGGTGAATGTTCTGTTTTCTTCCTTTTCAAGCATTCATATTCACTCATCAGCAAAAGACATCAGAAAACTCAGCCTCTGTACCTGAAAACCTTCAGCAAGGATTAAATGTTATGTATTAATGCCAAGAGAGGCAAATTGATTTTAAGGTCCTTATTAACTAGGTGAAACAGGAAATGCATTATTCTTGATGACAAATGCATAACGCTTTAGACTCTCATCTTATGCTATGCTTAGGGCATTCTTCCACAGGATTACATAGAATGAAAATTTTACTCCTATTTATTCAACAGGCACAAAAATCTTTACTCAAACAAATGAGAATTCCAAACTTGTAGGTTGGACCTCTCAGTTGCTTTGTTTGTCTTCCTCCTTCCTCTCGTGTTCTTATGTTTTCCTTTTTAAAGTATGTTATTTAGCTTTAAGAATGTCTGCAGGTCTTTATGAGCCTCAGGTAGATTTCATTGTCAAGTATCTTGAGCAAGATTTGGCACATGAAAAAACAAAATGATCCATCCAGGAGAGGTGAATAATCCAGTAGGGAGAAAGTGTTACATAAAAGTGAAAGGATGGGGACAAAATGCCAAATTTTACAAAATTCCCATGGCTGTAGTTATGTTTTCCATAGCATTTCCTTGATGGGGTGAGGGCCTGGGGAAAGGAAAAGAGATTGTGGACGAGTTAGGAGGATGGGTTCCAGTAAGAAAATACCAAAGAGGCGTAAAATGATGAGCTCTTATCTTGGCTGATCTGATGAAAACGAATGGGAGAGGAAAAACGAAACGGCATGTGTTCCACTGAACATGGGTGAGTATTATTAACGCCGTGAAAAGCCCTGAAGACTGCACCTATGATGTCTTTAGTCTTTTGTCTGAGAGAAACTTCACCCAGCTAAGGGGTGAAGATGATGAGGACCCTGTGGGAAAAATTTCTATAACAAAGCATTTCATATCCCTTTGCATTTTAGTGAATTTTAGTAGGTGGCAACGAGGGTATGATTACAAAATGCTATCACTTCCTTTGGTTAGTTTCTCAGAGTTTCATGCTGGCCTCGTTGAATAAACTGAGACAAAAACCCAAATGAATCATCTGACTGCATTTAAACATATTATCCTGACCTAAGTGAAAACTCTAGGTTAAACTGATCTCCCAAAGTTATCTTCAGGGAATGCATAAATCTATTTTCCTCTTACGCTTGAAATTGATTAATGTTGAAATAAATGCATTCATCTTCAAGACTGAGTATATGAGAAACAGAAAGCCTTTCAAGTTAAGATTCAGCACTTAATGGGGGTGTTTTGTGCTCTAAGGCTGTATCCAATTTTCCTTGCTGACACTCTACCATCATCAAAACTATCTGTACTTGAGTGGATAATGTACAAGAAAGTTAGCCGCTTGCATAGTTTTTACCTTCAAGAGCTGACAATATAAATGGTAGACAAAGTATACATAAATAATTACCTGTAGTAATTTAAACAGCACACTATGATGTGTGTGCAAGTTGCCATTTGAAAATGAATATTAAGAATTTATATTCGTATCATCCATTCACTTTTCTTATTCTCTCCCATTTAGTTATTGGTGTATTTTCCCACAGCACCAGCTACACTAAAAAACTGAGAGTAGTTGAGGACTCTTATCTGTACCTAGCACCTTATACTCACCCAGTAACCGTGTCCTCTTGATTCAACTGTCTAGAAATATTTTCTATTTTCCCTTCTTACATTTCACTCATTACCAGAGCTTTTCTGCTTATCATTTGCCCCTTGAAGTTCTTCAATATCTTTCCTCTTCCTCTAGTTCCTCATATTCAACCCAAACACAATATAATCAGAACTATATTTCTAAAATAAGTAGCTAATGACTTGACCTCTTCACTTAAAATTCTTCCATAGCTCACTATCCCCTAGAAAGTCAGGACCAAATGTCTTTGTTTGCAAAGTAATGTCTGCCTCTTTCCAGCATTTTTCTCCAACTATCCTTTACTCGCATGTAGAAAGATTTTAGGCATTCTAAACTTTCTGAAGTTTCTCAATTGGAATGCACGGGTTTGATCTTCAAATTATATTATCTCTTTTGATGAAGTTACCTTATGTAATCTCCCACCCCTCCAGTAAGTGCATCTTTATACTCACACATCTTCATATTCATGGAGGATCCTTACTACTTGTTCAGTAGTGAACTCAAAAAGTTTTCTGTTTAGAAGCACTCCAGAATAATTCTAGGAAACACTTTGAGCTTCCTTTGACAGATTGCTTTTCCTCTACATCTTCTATAAGGCTTTGTGGTAATGAATGTTCTAGTGTCTGTCCTTGCACTTGTTTTATCACTGCATCTCTATTATATATTGATATCAAATTATTTTCTGTGGTTCTTGGGCAATAATACAGGTCTGTTACACTGAACCTCATCCCCAGCTTTTTTTTTTTTTAAGATGATCCCTCTAAATTTCCAAGACAGAAAATTTGGCCCCAAAGTATTGGGATTATAGGCAAGCACCACCATCCCTACGTGATATCTGATTTCTGATGAAGGAATGGGTGAGCAAATATAGGAAACCATTCATGGACCTTATCAAGATCCATGGAGTTTATATGTGAAATCCTATGGAAAAGTTATTGAAATTCCAATAAGGAATTCCAATGTACCACTTCCAGTGCAATCCACAGTGAGAATAAAGACACTAAGGCATATCTGTAGTTGGAGGGAACCAAGGGATTTTTAAGTCTAGTTAGAGTAATGGCGAATTGGAACAAAGGCCTGGACCCAAGGCCCAACCCTAGGGGTGACTGTAAAAGTGATGGGAACTACATGAATTTTGTGATCTGGGCTAGGTAGGAGGCAAGACAGCACCCCTGCAATATGCAGAGAGAGAGAGAGAGAGAGAGAGAGAGAGAGAGAGAGAAAGTGAGAGAGATGCAGAAAGAGTAATATGCATAACACAGTTTGAGGATGTAGCTAATGTTTTGTGGTCAGTGCTTCAGCTTTGATGTGGAATCCTCAAGTCTTGAGATGGTATGGCTTCTTTACCCAGGATCCATCCTAGTAGCCACAGTCACTTAACCTTTTTCCTGCATCAAGTTGGGATCCACAGGTGGGCCATCACTGACCTGTGCATCACATTAAACATTATACATCAGCATCGCACGAGACCCGTTCGCATTGCTTAAATCTAATTGAAGGGATAAAGAAATGTCTCAGCCAGCTCTGCACGTACCAGTACAAGGAAATGGGGCTTGGTTTAGTCCAAACGGAGACAACTGCTCTTCTTTCAAGGAGAGCCGTCCCGATGGTCCTTCACAAGCAAATGCACGGACAGATGAAATTTGCATGATTATTAAATAGAGGATACATATTTAATATATATTTTATAATATAGTTATATATCAGAATATATTGCTTATTTACAAATTAATTATCATGGGATTATTAAACAACTAATGATTAGTTGAAAAACAATCTGAAGTAGCCAAAAATTCTCCATCACACTTATGTAACATCCGATTCTAAATATTCCTGTGTAATTCTAATTTATCTACTTTATTTCTAATTTTAGAGAATGTGATCTTCACTAAAAACCAAATAATGCTTTCTTTTAGAAAGTCTTTCTAAAATAAAACTGTGTAGCTTTTAATCTGCAGTGAGATAGATTCCTAACTCACAAATCTACTTAACGTTGTCCATCTGTACATCCTCTTCTAGTAAGAATTTCTCTCTTTGGGGAAACTAACACTCTAAGGGCATATTCTTAGATTTCTTCTTTTATTGTAAAGAAAATAAAAATAAGAAAAACAATAAAAATGATATAGAATTTCAAAACAAGATGACAGGAAATTAACAATGTTTTTTATGTTACATATTGTTATCTTCAAAGTAGGTGTTCAAATTACCAGATACAGGTGTGCAAAATTGATCAAACAATTAAGCGTTAACTGTTCCTTTGAATAAATCAATAGAAATTAGTAGTACAGATATCTTAGCTATCTTGTGTGTGTGTGCATTCCCTTCGTTTTTTCTTTCTTTTCTCCTTTACCCGATCCAAGTTGTTCTTTCCTTTTGAGCAGTTGCTTTCCTTTTCACAATATCCATTTGTCTTGTTGACTTTTTTCTTGTTGCTGAGACAAAATACCCAACACCCAAAATGAAGGAAGGAAGTTTATTTAGCTTACAGTTTGTGGAGGTTTCAGTCCATACTTGGTTGGTTCAGAGGGAGAGTGGCACATGGCAGAGGGCAACAGTTCATGGCAGCAGAGCACAGCAAAACAACCAACAAAAGGGAGGAATGGCAGCAAGCAGTCTCTTTTTCTCCCTTACCTTGTAAACAGCCTACCCCCATCTAGAGGGTGTGTAGCTCTCACACAGTCTCCATGCTCTCCTCTTCCACAGGCTGAAGATGTGCACAAAGTAAGCACCCTGGCTTTCTGCTGAGTCTCAGCCAAACCTCTAGACTCTCCAAGTTGACACAATGTATAAACCTTAACAATCCACCCCTTGTCAATTTGGCAACGAGACACATTTCTTTAAACCAGTAAACCAGATACAAAGACATATTACATTAGAACCACAACATTTCCCCCCAAAAGCCTCATGCACATCCCTTTATGCAAAAGGCATTTAGTCCATCTGCAAGAGTTGCCAAAGTCCACAATTTCACCATTGCAGAAAAGTGCGAGTCCCAAGTCTTCTCCAAGATGTGAGGCAAATTCTTTAGTTACAAGCCCCTGTACAAATGAAAAGTTAAACACTTCCAACATTCAGTGGCACAAAAAAAACATCATCATTCCAAAAGGTACCAACAGGGAAACATAGAGCACTGGGACCAAAGCAAGTCCAAAATCCATCAGGGCTAACATTATGTCCTGCCATTCCACATCCAGCATCTGAAGCAATATGTTGTACATTGTGAGCTCCAAAGGGCTTCCATGAGTCCACCCCTATGGCACTTCTGGTGGTTACAGCCTCCACAGCTTCTCTCTTAGGCCTGCTTTGTTCCCCGTTAGCAGCTTTCCTCAGATGATCCACGGTCCTGTCTTTTCTAAACTTCTGAGGTTTCCAGGGCACCTTTTGCTTCACACTCACAGCTTCACACACTACCCTCTCAGGGGCACACTGCCTGACCTCCCAGGCCTTTGGAAATCTGGGTGGAAGCCTCCTTAACCTCAGAACTCTTGCATTCTCCATGCACCTAAAGCTAGGGCCATGTGGATGATGTCAAGGTCTGCTGCCACCTGGAGCAGTAGCCAAACTTTCCTTCCTCTTGGCCATAGGGGTCGAGTGCCTTCATTGCTGGGCACACTGAATCCAAGGCTGAGGAACAAATTCCCTATGCCACCTCCATTCTGGAAACTGGTGTGGCCTTTGCCATCATTCTGGAACATGGTGCTCTGCAGCTTCCTTCTCAAGGCAAGGTCTTTCACCTTTGCAGTTTTGAGGCTGCAAAGGTTGGAGACTTGCTTCTTGTGATGCCCTCAGGCCATCTTTTTCATTCTCTTGTTCCTTCTCAGCAATAGAGATCTCCTCAGCCTTCTCTTTGCAATCCACAGCTTTACTGGAGCTTCCTTTCTGGCCAAACTCACATTTTAAATCATCCTGCTGGGGTCTTTGCTCTTGATTCTCAACATAGATCTGGCTAAAAATCCCCAACAATAGCCATGCCACTTCCCCAAAATTTGACTGCCTTGAAATTTCTTTTGCCAGATTAATCAGTTTGTTGCCACCCTTTGCCCTAAGATTCAGTCTTAGGCAAAGTCTCTCTACATGAGCAAAACGCAGACAAACTTTCTGCCAAGCCATAACATACATCATCTGGAGTGCAACCACCAATGCAGTCCTTTCCAACAGAAACCTTTGAAACCCAGTCTTTACCAGCAGGATTTCTATTGCCCTTCTGGTCTTCCAAACTTTGACCAGAATCTCCCAGACAGAACAGCTGAAGGTGTTCCAGCTCTACTGTTTCAGGAGACATCTCTGAACCTTTCCAAACTCTTCCAACAAGCAATTTCCAAAGGCTCTTGAACCACTGCGTCAGGTATAGTAACAGCAATGACCCCACTCTGTTGGTACCAAATTCTTTCTTGGTTACTTTTTTCTCATTGCTGAGACAAAATACCCAACACATAAAATGAAGGAAGGAAAGGTTTATTAAGCTTACAGTTCATGTAGGTTTCAGTCTATACTTGGCTGGTTCTGAGGCAGAGTGGCACATGGCAGAGGGCAAACTATTCATGGCAGCAGAGCACAGCAAAAGCAACCAGCAAAAGGCAGGAATGGCTGCAAGCAGCCTCTTTTCTTCCCTTACATTGTAAACAGCCTACCCCCACCCAGGGGGTATATACCTCTCACACAGTCTCCATGCTCTCCTCTTCCACAGGCTCAGGATATGTACAAAGTAAGCACCCTGGCTTCCTGCTGAGTCACTCAGCCAAACCTCTAGACTCCCCAAGTTGACACAATGTATCAACCATAACACCATTGTATGGTTTGGGTTCTATTTACTCTTTCAGTTTCTTATACTAGGGATACAATGTGATGTTTACACACTTGAGTCTGATTTATTTTGCTTGTGAAAATGTTCTCTAGTTGCACCCATTTACCTATAAAAGTCTCGAGTATCTTTTTTATAGCTGAGTAGTACTCCATTGCATAAAAGTACCACATTTTTTATACATTCCTCAGTTGATTGGCGTTTGTGTTATATCCAAGATTTAGCTATGACAAATTGCACCACTACAAACATGGTTGCACATATATCACTGTGGTATGATGTTATCAATTTTTCTGGAAAAATATCCAAAGGAAAAATAGCTGCACTGAGTGGGACTTACAATTCTAGTTCTTTGAGGAATCTCCACACTGATTTCCACAGTGGCTGTACCCGCCTACACTCCCAAAACATATGTAATCAGAGACAGTCCGGAAGAGGCTATTAGTGTCTGACGGCCAGCTGTGGGTCCACGTGAGTAGAGAGAGGCTATAGAAACGCTCTTGTGATTGCCATAATGCCTGGGCACCACCAAACCACTACGAATGGTCTGCACACTAAAGACGAGGGAATGGTTGATGAAATTGTCCTTCTTGGAAAATTCAATAGACATACATGTACTTTTCCACACTCATAGATTTAAGAAAACAGTTAAAAATTCTTAAATGGGTTGGGCGTTATAGCTTAGGAGAATAAGCACCTGCCTGGCAAGTGCAGGGTCCTGAGTTTGATGCTCAGTACAGCAAAAAAAAAAAAAAAAAAAGAAAATTCCTAAATATTTGAAGTTTGAAAATCAGCAAAAATTTTTAAAACTGTGATAGAACAATATCAGATAGCATGATATTGACTGACTTTTACTTTTTCCAAGAAAGAGCACTAAAAGGAAAAATCTCCATCTAGTACCATCAACCTCCAAAACTTGGATGCAAAAACTTAGAGCAAACTGTCTTAATAAAGACATTGCACTGACTTTTATGAAAAACGAAGTGCATTTTATGCGAGTTTGTATGATGTCACATTGAGCTGATCTCACAGAGTGATATCTGGTTACCACAACTCTACTGAAGGGAACAGGCATTAGTTTTTTTCCTTCAATGAAGGAAGACTTACATATAAATCAGTTACAAAGAGAGAGAGAGAGAGAGAGAGAGAGAGAGAGAGAGAGAGAGAGAGAGAGAGAGAGAGAGAGAGAGAGAGAGAGAGAGAGAGAGAGAGAGAGAGAGAGAGAGAGAGAGAGA